>JAEIIU010049681.1:0-18271 GCA_018874675.1 Drosophila baimaii
TCGGAAATGACTCCTTCACTGCGTTGCAAACTTCTGTCTAAAATTATAATACCCTGCAAGGGTATAAAAATGTAATAAAAAAACCTATAAAACTTGCCTAAAGTTTTTATTTTTTATGTAATTTTTTTTATTGACAAAATGGCATTATAGTTGATTTTGTGGAGGGGTAAACAATAAACACAATAGTATAAGTATTGTAAAAAAAAAAACACATTAACTATGCTGCCTCCATGGCGGCCACTCCTTGCTACTCCTTGCGCCTGGCCCGGAGTCTCAGGGCCAGATAGGCGAACATCCGGAAGCTCACTATAAGAATGGCCAGGCCCACATAGTCCAGCGGCAGATCGGCGGCCGAGAAGTTGAGCGTTTCCAGGATAACCTTGCCCGAGCTGGGGCATGTGGTGTTCGAGGAGGTGCAACTGATCTCCCCCGGCTCCACGTCCGCCCATTGATTGATCAGCAGACCCTCGTTGGCGTAGCGGAACCACGAGAGATAGGACAGCCACTTGAGGTAGACCGGCACCGAACCCGAGTTCAGGAAGAAGCCCCCAAACAGCAGGAAGGGTATAATCACCGGCGGACCCACGGACAGGGCCATCGAGGTCGAGGAACTGGCGCAGGATATCAAGTAGCCAAAGGATGTGGAGACGTTGGCCACCAGGGTCACCAGGGCCAGGCAGTTGAAGAAGTGCAGCACTCCGGCTCGCAGGCCAATCATTGGATATGCAATGGCCGTAAATACCAGTGGGACGGTCAAGAACAGAGGAAGTTCGGCAATGGTCTTGCCCAGGAAGTAGGTGTCACAGCGATAGAGGCGACTCCGGGCCTCTCGCATGAACACGGGCAGTTCGGAGGTGAACACCTATAAATTTGATTATATTTTATTAGGTATCTTCGTTTAGTTTAATTATTTACTCTTAAAATACTCACATTAATCGTGGCAAACACATTCTGGAAGGTCATGTTGGTGAGGAACAGAAAGATGGCTCCATTGATATTCATCACGCCCACTTGTGTCAGTTGTTGGCCCAAAAATATCAAGCCTATCAAGATGGCCACCATCTGGAAAGGATATTTCAAGACTTAAGACTCTTCTTTAATATGTATTCCTTCTTATTTATTTATTTAATGTTAAGACTGCTTGTAAAACATCAACTTATGGCACTAATTTATTCCTTATTATTTTTGTAAGTTTAATAATAAAAAACAATACCTTTCTTCAAGTAAATTTAATGCAAAAAATCAGTTAATTAAAATGTATATTTTGTGTGACAATATTTTGAAGTTGTCTTAACTCCTTTTCTCTTTCACTTTTACTAACAATTACTTAATAAATTAAACTAAATTTATAAATATTATTTACTTCTCCTCACATCCCTTCCGACTCACCGTTGTTTGGATGAGCCGCACTTTGACGAGCAGCGGCTCCTTGAGCACCGACAGCCAGGATCGCCAAAGGACCGCTCGAAACTGCATGAACCAGGTGGCCTTGTAGGTATACCCGTTCTCCGGCTGCTCCAGTGGCTGCTGTAGGCTCTTGGTGGCCAGCAGCTGTTCCATATCCCGAGCCACCTTGCTAATGGCAAAGTTATCGCAGATTTTGGCAATACGCTCCCGGGATTCGATTTCGCGGCCAGGAACCACGGCCAGGACCTGCACATAAAAGTCAGCCGGATTGTAATTGGTGGGACACTGGGCGCCAACGCTAAAAAAATAAATATTCACAAGAATTTTAAGGTTTATAAAGCTCCCAAGGATCCATAGAAGATACTCACTATGAGAAAAAGTCCACGGCCTCGCTGGGCGTGCCCAGGAAGGCCACCCTGCCCTCGGCCATCAGCAGGATCTTGTCAAAGAGCTCGAACAGCTCGGAGGAGGGCTGGTGGATGGTCAGGATGACGGTCTTGCCCTTCTGCGACAGCTTCTTCAGCACCTGGACCACGCTGTGCGCCGTGAAGGAGTCCAGACCCGAGGTGGGTTCGTCGCAGATCAGTAGCGGCGGATCGGTGAGGGCCTCCGAGGCGAAGGCCAAACGCTTTCGCTCGCCACCCGACAGCCCCTTGACCCGGCCCGGCACCCCGATGATCGTGTGCTGGCACTTGCTCAGCGACAGCTCCTGGATGACCTGATCCACGCGGGCCACACGCTGCTTGTAGCTCAGGTGCCTGGGCATTCGGACCATGGCCTGAAAGATCAAGTGCTCACGGGCCGTGAGCGAGCCGATGAACAGATCGTCCTGCTGGACGTAGGCGCATCGCGCCTGCATCTCCTTGGCATCCACGGGCTGGCCGTTGAGCAGCCGCATGCCCGAGGGCGAGACCTGAATGCCCTGCGGCGATCGAAAGGCCAGGGCATTGAGGAGCGTGGTTTTTCCCGCCCCAGAACTGCCCATCACGGCCAGCAGTTCGCCGGGATAGGCCACGCCGCAAACTGCATGGGGGATTCGGAACAAGGGGGAGAAGCCATAAATGGAAGCCAGCACTAAATTCGCTTAAAGTGCACTTGCAATTAGCCTACCGTTCTTCAGCAGATGCTTCCTGGGCGCCGGGATGTGTCGTTCGTTGCAGAAGAGGCCACGCGTCCGGTTGACCAGCTGTCGCCAGCCGGAACCGGGCTGGTTGACCGCCCCGAATATGTCCAGGTTGTGCCAGGCGTAGGTGAGATTCTCGGCCAGCTGGCCATCGTTGGACCCGGATCCGGGGCCATCCGGTGGACTGGGTGGCCGCAGAGTGCCATAGTTCTTGGCCTGACCGAATCCCTGGCTGATGCAGCTCTGCGAAGCAGCCCCTCCGCTGTCACCCTGCAGGGCGATGTTGGAATAAATAAAATTCAATGAACGTATATATAATGTTTGCCTTACACTGGGATAAAATGGGTTAAATTAAAAATTAAATTGTTTACGATATGTATTTACATTTTGACTATTTTGTATTTAAGGTGAACGTTTATGTATGTATTTATTATTAATAGCAATATTATTAATAATAAATACATACATAAAATTGTTGTTGTTGATTATAAAGTTTAAGTTGTTAGGGATTTGATATCATTAAAAAAAGTGTCAAAAAGTATGCAATGTTTTATTTTAGGTCTCAAGCTTATCATTTTCAGTCACCTTTACATTTTTGGACATACCTTCTTATAGATTTAAAATCTAAAGTGATTTCTTGGTGTTTTCACATAATATTTATATATTCATATATATTTATATTTATATAATATTTAATAAAGAATTCAAAATTTAATAACATTAAGTTGCTATAGATTTAAAGGGCATCCAAAATTATGCAACGAAATATGTTGGATTTAATTTTCAAACACATTTATATACAAATTGTTAAAAAATAATAGTTATAGATAAAAATTACGTTGCCTAATTTAAGAACACAATAAATATAGCAAACAGATTTTCTAAAAAAAACCTTTTAAATATTGTGGCATACTTTTAGTCATACCTATTAAAAGATTTTATATCTTTAGTGGCTACTGAGTAGTTTTATATAATATTTAATTATTAATTCAAAATTTAAGAAGGCATAAGCAGTTATAGATTTAAAATCAATAAAAATGGCATCCAAAAGTATGCAAGGTTATCTTTTGTGTCAAATTTAAAGTTTCAAAATATGATAGCATACTTTTGGGCATATATTTTCTATTTTTTTTTTGTATATAATCCTAGCTAAAATAAACAAAGATAAAAGATACATTGATTATAATCCCACATTATCCACCTCGATAACTTTTTATTTCGAGTGTGACCTAAAAAAAAGGTTGCGAGCAGAAAACTTTTTAATTTCACGGCGTTCGTCCATAAAAATGAAGGCGTTTGTGCATAAATCTTGGCTAGCCTGGCTAATACCCACCCGCCGCTCCTTCCCCTCGCCTCCTCGCCCCTTCCCTGCTTATCCCCCTGGCGGCCCACCCGCCGTGTCCCTTTTTGTCGGGCGGCGGCGGCGGCGACCCATCTGTTTAATAAAAATGCCCAAAGTCCCGAGTAGACGAGGCCTATTTAAAATGTGCAAATTAGGGCAGGCCATAAGCCGCAGCCGGCTGACGGCCTTGAGCTGGCAGAGGAGGAGGTGTCCTGGGTCCAGGGTGATGGTGGTGTCCTTGTGGGCTCACCATGTTGCCACTTCATAAGACAATTGCGAGTGTAAATCGCCGGCATCTTCGGCTTTTGTTTTCGGGTAGGAGGGTCTTTGAGCCCCGTCAGCTTTGTTTTTATTAAATATAAAACTTTAAGGACACTTGGCCATATAAATGAGCCGGAATCCTTATGAATGAGTTGAGCAAAGTGCGTATTTCGAAGGCACTTTCGAGTAGTAGTTTGCCATCAGCGCAATGAATATTTACTCACTCAATTTACGAGTATATATTTTCAATGGCTGTGGGTGGCTCTTCCTGGCTTACGATATTTATCGATATTTTAGCTGTAACATTGGTAATTTCAATAAAGCTTGGTTTTCAAGGGACTTCCTTTTAGCACTAACGTAACTAGGTAACTAAATGCAGAATAATAGTTGAATTAAGCAAGAAAAATACAATTTCCCATAAAATATATATTGTATATATATCGATATTTTCGATAGGCTTTGCTTCAACTTCGATACTTCATCTTTAATCCCAAGTTAATCGCTGATTTCAGCTGAAGCTTAATACTAACATATCCGCGCAAATAAATGCAGAATAATAGTTGAATTAAGCAAGAAGAATACAATTTCCCATAAAATAATAAATATATCGATATTTTCGATAGGCTTTGCTGGTATTGCTCTCGACAGGAACTTCAACTTCGATACTTCATCTTTAATCCCAAGTTAATCGCTGATTTCAGCTGAAGCTTAAGTCGGATGCCGGATTAGGTCTCAGGCGGGGGCGATGGCGATGGCGATTGCCAAACCCACTCAAGCCAGCCCAGCCCAGCCCAGCCAGCTTTTCCGCCCAGGTGGGGCTTCCCTTTCGAAAAGCCGGTAACCGAAGACGTTTGCGGTAGGGTCCACTTACCCACTCCCCCCCGGCAGATATTTTCATTTTCATTTTCATAAACAATTTTCTGTTTTCCATTTGTGGGGTTTCCTGCCATCGCGCCCGGCCTGCGGCCAAAGCATAAATAACAGGGATCCACTAATTGGCGTCCAGGCAAAAAAATACAACAAAATACAACAAAAAAAAACTTACAAAAATGAAAGAAGAAATATGTACCAAGGAGAAAAAAAAGAAAGAAGATAATATGATGGCCACAATATGGAAAACATTTTATCCGCCGCGCTGCTCTCGTAATAATTTGTATAAATAATCATAAAAAATTAAGCAAAAAATGCTAGCAATGAGGAAAGCAAAATCCGTAAGGAGGAGAACCAAATAAAAAGCTGACATTCAATAAAAGCCAGGAGAAAATATAAAGAAATAATGTCCACCTTGCACTCAGCGCGCCTTCGGTTTTTCTAACTACAGGGAAGTATTTTTAAGGCGGAAAGAGAGCTTGGGAATCTTTAGGTTTTTAGGGCTAAAAATATTTTTATTAATTATATTATATTTTAAGGTATCTTAAGGGGAATTGTTTTTACTTTTATTCGGTGTATTATTTAAAGTGTATTGAATAAATATTGAATTAAGTAATAGTAAAATATAAATGAAAAATTAAAGATACAAGTTTATCTGCAAGTAAAGCGGAAAAAGCGCTTGGTAATTTTTAGGTTTTTAGGGCTAGAAATATTATTATTAATTCGAATGTTTTTCAGGTATTTTAAGGGGAATTTTTCTTACTCTAATTCTCTGTATTATTTAAAGAAAGTTTATTAAAGATATATTGAATAAAAATTAAGTTTATCTTCAAGAATTTAAAAGTATTTAATTGGATAAGGTGCTTGGGAATTTCTAGGATTTCAGATCTCAATATATTTGTATAAATTATATTATTTTTAAATATATTTTAGAGGATTTTATTTGTATGTTTCTTCTCTACATATTTTTATATTTAAAGAGAGTGTATTAAATAATAAATGAATTAAAAGAAATGCGTGAAACACAAATTAAAAATATTAGATACAAGTTTATCCGTAAGTATTCAAAAGCGGAAAAAGGGTTTCAAAGCTTGGAATATTACAATAAATTTGATTATTTTTTGTTAAGGTATTCTAGAGGAATTTGTCTTTATTTTTGTTCTTTTTATATTTTTAAAGAAAGTATATTTAATGATTAAATATTTTTTAAAGAGTAGAATACAAATTTAAAATTTTAAAATAAAAGTTTTCCTGCAAAGACTCTCAAAAGGTATTAAATATGTTTATGAATAAAAGTGTTAAATAAATACAAAATGATTAATTTATGTATATATAAACAATTAATTATGTAAATAATAATGCAAGAAAATAAGGCCAAACACTTATATTATATAAATATTTGTACAACATTAATTTTGAAGCTTAAAAAATGAGTAATTATAACCCGAAGAATTACTTATATTATTCCCAAATTTGTTTTGCAAAAATCCCTAGCCTTTAAGGGCCAGTGTTTACTGTACTCATGCTGCGTTGCTTTCGCCATGGATTCTTCTAGACCGTCCTGTCCAGTTTTTGGGCTGACTTTTGCTTATAAAAAAAAATAAAATAAAAAAAATACAAAAAATCGGTTGACGTCGCGAGGTGGACGCGAAAAAATGTAATATCCGTTACGGGCTCAGAGAAAGTGAGTGAGAGAGAGAGAGAGAGATACAGAGAGGGGGACAGACAACTGTGGGTGCAAAAGAGATAGCAGGAGACTCAGACCTGGCACAAAAAAAAAAAATTGTTTTCACAACAAATGAGGCCGAAAAATGTTATTAAAAAGTTTCCTTCCCCCAATCCCAATCCCCCACCCTCACCCACACCCGACTCCGCGGGTTCTTATCTCCCGCGTCTTCGGTTTATTCTCTTACTCTCTTCTCCCTCTTATTTTTTGTATTTTTTTTTTCTTGTTGCCAAAGATGCTACATTTCATATTTATTTAATTTTTTTCGCTTACTTCTTACTTTGCGTGCTATTTTTGAATTACTTATGAAGGAATTCGCGTGCGCGATGCTGGAGCGACTGAGACGGGGCGATAGAGTGCGTTTCCCACGCCAGATGGCGCCTTAACAGTGGGGCAGGACGGAGCAAGGAGTAGGAGGCAGGCGGCGGCAGGAGCAAGAAATGTTTTTTGATGAACTTGACAAATTGAAATGACTGAATGAAGAAGCGACTCAATTTGTTGTGTTTCCTCTCTTATTATTTCTGTTTTTTTTTTTTCGTATATATGTATATTTTTTTTGTGATTTTGTATTTTCATTTTCATTTTGTCGAGTGTGCGAGTGAGTGGCTAATGAGTGCACTCAAAAGTCATTCACTTTGATGGCAACAAAACAAAGGAGGCCAATACAGTTCTTCAGTGCAAGTCTCCAGAAATAATTGCCAAAAAAAAAGAAAGTAAATAGATATTTTTATAAATTGAGTTCGCAGGCAAAGAGGAATTTTCCGATAAATTCCATGAAGAAGTCAATTATAAATTTTAAAAAGCAATTAATATCAAGATAATATAAATAACAAGCAACCTTGGCAGGCAAATTGAACCACAAATATTTATTATATTTTTAAACAAGTTGACAATAACCTTAAGTAGCACAAAAACACACAGATTTAGGAAAAGTAATCTTTTTAAAAATATTTACAAAAATTAGGTGATTAATTAAGTTATTTTAAGGGAAGGAAAAACTAATATGCTTAGAGAAAATATTTTATAAATATCTATTGTTAATATTTATGCAGAATGTAGATGGTTTTTAGTATCGGATACTAATGAGTGTTCTGAAACAGCTGCCTGTACAACCAAGCTTCATGTCATTGTGTGTTTTTAAGGCGTTTTATTTATATTTTTTTTTTTTTAAATAAACTATCTTGAGTTTCCCAACTATTTTTGTAAATTTATAAATACTCAAATAAATGCCTTTATAAAAAGGAAAAGGTTCTTGTATTTTCAAGTCAAGAATATGTACAGTTCAATTATATATAAAGTTATGTGTGAAATAAGTATTATGAATGAAACTACTTAAATACGTTAAATAATACATTTTTTTTATAAACCATTTCAGAGTTCACACATTAGTTTTGGCATAAAAAAAACGTACAAAGATGTTTATGTATAAAATGTTATAAAAAAAACTTAAGGCTGCCTAAAAGATACAAATAATATAAATAAGATTTTTATAACCAATGAAAAAAAAAAAACAGAAAAAATCTCCAAATTTGTGTATTGAAATACAGAAAATGTTTAATCTTAGTAATTATTTATTTCTTTATATTTCCGAGACAACTCCGGGAGACAGACAGCTATTCGTCGCTTATACAAGGTGCCGGGTGTTGTCAAGATTTTCAAGTGCGATATCAAGACACTAGTTTACAGAGATATAGTATACGGGCAAATAGAAGATATCAGATGCTGAACCCAAAGCGTGGGCCTAGTCAAATAATGACCCAGATAAGACGAGATTGTACAACATCAAGCAGCGATCTCTTCAGATGCAGATACAGATACAGCTTTAGTTTCAGAAACAGTAACGGATACGGTATCTTGTCTGCCTCGGAGTTATAGACAACCAACAATGTTGTTTGGCCAACTTAAGCCGATAGATAATGCAGCCTCCCTTCCGCCCCCATTGCCACCCTCTTATGTGCTTTGTTATGCATCAATGGGTGTGTGTGTGTGTTTTTTTTTTTGTTAAGTGTATCTCTTGGATTGGTTTGCAAGGGAAATTGAAAAATATTACTATATTATGGGGGAAAATGACCAGTAAATTATGATAAATATCCTTGACTTTGTTTATTTCAAATATTTTGCCAAATTATTATTATTATTTCTTTTATTATTGTGGAGTAAGGAGCGTATATCGACAGGAGGATACCGAAAATATATCGTAAATATCAGTAAGATATCGTTGCATATACAGAAATTTGAAATATTGAAAAATATTGAATTTAATGCTAAAATATCGATATTATCGGTGAATTATAATATCGAAAAATATTTTATTTATTATTAAAATATTGATATAATCAAGAATATCGAAGAAATATTTGGAAATGTTATATACTTTAAAGGTAATATTCATACAAACATTTTTAAACCCAAATTGTTGTTAAATTAAAGCTTGAAATAATATAAGTAAGCATTAAAATATCAAAATTGTAAATAAAAAGTAAGGATCATAGCCAAATTCACTTTAATATAAGCCTAGAAAATTCTCCTCTTAGCCGAAAAGAAAAAAAAAAACGTTTAGTGAATTACCAGAAACTACTAGCACATGCCGCAGTCTCTTTTACTTCTTTATTTCTTTTAATTTATTTATTTTTCTTGCGCAATTTGCGGTTGCGACTGTTCTCACGATCCACGAAACCCAGTAGATATATGTTGCAATCACAGCCCTAGCCCTTAGCTATGGGCTTTCGATGAATAATACTCACACTATTCAGATGCTCGGCGGATGGGTGTTTGCTGCCCCCGCGAATTAACAACTCCTGATCCTCTTGGCCCATTGCCGTTACTGATTTTTCAGGCTAATATTCGCGGCGTTACTTTATTTACCAAGAAGGCAGGAGAACACTCGAAAAAAAAGACGGCAGTGTTTTCTATATTATTATTGGTGGAGTAAACCGTTCGGTGCCTCGTCACGAAACCGCTGGCAAAATGCAACTGAAGGCGGACATTGACGCTGGTTAATGCGACAACAGAAAGAGACAGGACGGTGGCCCACAGAAAGAGACGGGGCGAACCGCAACTCTGACTTTGAGTGAAATGACAACGTTTTGAGTGAGAGAGAGAGATAATCGGAGGAACCCGAAGGGAGTGGCACCTTATGTACCCTAGAAAAGTGATCGCGCATTCTAAAGACTATATCTTGGCCAAGTTTAGTGCTATTAAACGTATTTCTTAAGGCTTTTAAAAATATCTATTGAAGATCAAGGGATCTTAAAATATAAAAAAAATTTATTAAGATACATAACTGAAGGTAAAAATTATTTAAAAATATTTATGTTACATTAGGGTTTCAGTAGCCCCTTTTTGGGGTATCACAGAGACGATGACCTCTCTCTGTATCTCTGTTTTCTCTCTCTCTCTTTGAATGCTGATTAGGATGAGAGGCAGACGCTTTCTTATCGCCATCACAATTCACCTTCTCCCCTGGTTTGTTAATCCGTCACATTTCGGGGGTCCGCACTGTACTTTGCATGCATGATTTATCAAAACGAACGGCAACGGCCACGGCGGCTGTTGGTGATGCTTAACCCCTGAATTCCCAATCCCCCAGACCCGTTGTGTTGTCATCGTTAGCACCAAACTCCGGTACTCCGCCGGACGGACCACCACTTCCGGACTCTGTCAGCCACCAGCTGTCCGGACATTATCAATCTTCATCAGCATCGCCATACGGAGCCTGGCAGAGGCTGGCGGAGATGGGGTGATGGGGGAATGGGTGGGTGGTGGGTGGTTTGAGCTGAGGTGAAAGGCTGTCAATATCATTTTCATCGTTTTCACGGCCAATAAGGTAACAGTTTAACCAGCAGCTTCCTCGGGGGCAAGAACTAGGGTTGGAAAATTACTAACGATACTATCCCATGAGTCTTAACCCCATAAAGATACTAATAACAATAAAATAGGGATCAGGGTAGGCAAGTCAATAGATATCTGATAGAAATGGTATATCATTTCCTTATGCTCAAAAACAATTATTTAAAGAAATAGGAATTTATTAAAAAATACAAATTGCTGCCTTCTTTCTATCCCGCTCACATTCGCCTCAGATGGTTCGAGTCTTAGATAATGTAATCAAAAATAATACTTTAAAATTGTACAAAATATTTCAATACTTTTTAAAAATAATGATTCGATCAATAAATATATAAAATATATATATATGGATGTACCTAATTTTCAAACATTCGAGTAAAATTAAATTAAGGAAAAAGGAATTCCTTAAAAAATAAAATGTGTACCTTCTTTCTATCTCGCTCACATTCCCTACAAATGGTTGGAGTCTCGGCTGAAACATTTCAAACTTAATGTAAAATTTGTATTAAATATTTGGAATTTAATTAATGACTTTCATTTTCGAAAGCTCTAATAATTAATTTTGATTTAAAATTTAAGTAATTAAAAAAATAACAAAATATCTGTGGACATGTTTACATCGACTCGCCTGGTGATATTAATCAAGAACATCTGTTTTTAAATTCCAATACCCATCAAGAGTAGATAATGCGAAGGGATGTGATCTATTTGTGACTTTCTGCCCCGATTTGAGCTATTTAAAGAGAAGGCTCAAAGTCGCACACAAAGTGGCTCTGTGTTTGAGCCGTGAGGGATTTTCTTTGTGAGCCGATCCACATTAAGCGCCAAGCAGACAACAGTGCCAGCCAGTGTCTCTCTCTCCACTCATTTTCGCTCACTATATCGCACTCCCTGGGAGGTTTTTCTTTCAGTGACACTTCTGTGGCTTCCCCGACTGATTCTGAGTTTGAGTGAGGCTTAAAGCTGGTTTGTTTTTTTCTCCTGCTAAATCTATCTTGAACTTCTGTTCATGTGTGTGTATGTGTGTGCTACTCACTCGAGTGCTGTAAACTTTTTTTACACTTACCTACCAATTGATTGTCACTCGGTTGTCGCTTTTGTTTTTAGTTGTACTTGCAGGCAAGAAAAAAAAAAAGCCAAGACCGATTATATAATACTCTTAGGGCATTAAGGCTTAAATAAATAATAAATTTATTAAATTTATGGAAATGCAATTACCAGAGTTCTAAGTTATTGTAACTTGTAGTATTTTTACTCATAAAAAATATATCTTTGCGTTAAAATAATAACAAAGCAGAGAATTCAATTTACAATCCAGACTTTCCCTTTTCTCATAATTCTGCTGGCAATGCAGTACACCCTGTAAAAAAATAGAGAGTACAGTAAGTAACTTGAGCTGAAGGGTAGAAAGTTTTTATTTTTTCTATTTTTTCAAACAAGCTCACACAGGTAAATCTCTGGGAAGTCAGCTACTTACCAAGGCAGGGGGGACTCTGAAGGTTGACCTAACCCCCAATCCTTTCCTTAACCCATGCAAATTATTGACGCGGACAGCGAGTTCAATAAATCTGTGTGTGTGTGTGTGTGTGTGTGTGTGTGTGTGTATGTGTGTGTTGGTGGAGAAACTTTTCGCTAATCAGACAGCTTTCTAGTTCATTGCTTTGCCGAACCCCCTTGTGCCACGCCTCTGTCCGTGACACACAGCGCCTCTAACGCCCAGTTTCATCGCAAAAGCTCAGACATGAGAGCGTAAGGGGTGATGGCCTGAAACGATATTTATCAAGAAAGTATTGAAACGATATATCGATAGGTTTAATAATATACATGAAAAGACACAGCTGTTAACACAAAATATTATTGTTACCTAAAAATTAACCAGAATTAAATAAGACTTTGCTTTAAAATGGAAATGCTTCTTTAGATGAATGTATTAAAAGTTGACAAATCGATTTATAAATTTCGATAACTTCGATAAAGATGAATCGATTTTTGTTGTTGTCAATTTATCACATCTGATTTGCTCATCCTTAGCTGTAATTGCCAAGTAAATCAGCGCTGCCATTTGCCAAGCCCGAAAAGTCTATTCCCCTGGTTAAGGAAACTGTGAGTGTAGGAGGATGGAGGTTTATTTTTCCAGAGGTTTCCCAGGGGTGGCCGGGGGCCCCAAAGGGGTTTCCCAACGAGGTAGAGGGGGCGGCATTATTCCGCCATTTCGGAGGATAATGTAAGAGGGCGGCGACTGCCAAAGTTTGGGCAACTTTTAAAGAGAGGAATGTGTTATGGGTTCGGGTCACATAGTTAGTTAGTCCCGCCAACTTCAAACCAAATGACTGCAGACGAAGGGGCACGGCCATGGAGGAGTTAAACGTTTGTCAGCCATCGAGGTGGAGATTTATGGGGCTTTCTGGCTGGAAAAGTTTTCCCCAAGATTTTCCCAGGTTCCACTGGATTTAAATTAGCCAAGATCTGTGAGCCAAGTTTCTACCAAAGATTCCGATTTGTTCCCAAATAAATGTCCAGCTGCGACAAGATTTCAAATACAAATAGCTGGAAGTTGGGCAAAAATTAAATGATGTTTATCTTAGGTAACTAAAAAAAAAATCCTATTTAAAGTAAACTATTTGTGTACAATTTAAGCCAGTTGTTTAAACTGTCTAAACTGTTTTCGCATGCAAAGTAAACGCCTGTCTGTGTCACCCTTCTTGTCATTTGGAAGCGTAAATAAAATACTTTCCACTTCTGGGTCCATTTTTCACGCCCTCATCTTACTTTTTATGTATCATCAATTCGACGCTTCCGCTTCCAACGGCTGATGAATTTGTTTATGCAAAGGACACAAAAGGGATGCAAGGAAGGGGTATCCCTGTCGGAACCAATTTCGACTTCATGGCAATCACTTCAATCTTGTCCTCGCCTAGTTGGTCGCCATGCAATAAAACCCAGAGAGACAGTCTTGCAAATATTTGGAGATATATAAGAGTATTATTTATGCCCTTTTTGTGGGGTCTTTTGGGACTGATGGAAAGATGAAGGAAAATATGTATATAAAATAAAAATATATATAATATTAGTTTATAGTTTTTAAATATTTCCAAATAAATATACACTTTTTGTGACCTTTTTCTGAGAAAGTGTTAATTATTTTTTGTATTTCCAACAACATTTAGGGGTTTTACCATTTCTATAATAGATTAAAGATTATAATAGATATTGAAAATGTAAAAAATAAAACCAAAACACTTTCAGGCATATGTAAAGAGTCTTTGCAATTTTTTCTTATCTATTTATATTGTTAAATTTCACTTCCGTTTCCTATTAGGAGGACATTCAGGCAAAGGCCCAGCCATGTGAGACAGCACAGGGGTGCTGTATGACAGTAGGGGTCGTGGGTAGGGTAGGGAAAGGCGAATGGCGGAAAGAAATTATAGACGAGAGAGGCCTATGCGAAGCGGAAGTCGCCATTCGCTTACAGCACGCGCGCGTCTCATAAAAACGTATCAAAACATCCGCTGGGAGTCATAAAAATTTTGCACTCAGACTTCGCTTTTCGCCCGGTTTTCCCCCCCCCATTTCCTTTTCCCCATTTTGCCTGCCTGTGCCTCTTCTGATTTTTCGTGATGCAGTTTCTAACTTTTCCTCTGTCATTCTTTTTCTCTCTCTCGCTCGAGCGCGCCACTCGCTTGCTCTTTCTCTCTTTTCACGTGGGACTACGCGGCGTATGTGTAATCTAATAAAATTTGCTGTTTATGTGGCAACAGGCTCTACTTGTTCTCCCCGCTCTCTTTCACTCTTCTGCTCTTTCTGCCTCGCTAACTAGCTTCCTTCAAGTGTTTTCCTTTCACCCCTTTTCCCCCCTGCATCTTGGCCAAGTTTATACACTTTTTTTCCCTCATTCGTGCAACTGGTGCGCTGCTTTATGGCACAATGGCTGAGGATTCAGGAATGCGAGTTAACTGCAGGCTCTGCTTGTGCCTGGGATGTGCTTTGCTTTCTTGTAAAATATCGCCTGGAATATCGAGTTAATAGGGAGTATGGGTAATAAAAAACAAAGATATCGAGGCAATATATCAACAAAATATCGATTTTGATTTGATTTGAAATCTTTCAGAAGTATGACACTTTTTTATGTATATTTTGTAGCTTTGTATTGACAGTAATAGTATGCGATTTCAAGATGTAAAAGAATGAATATCAATTTAATATTAAAAAACATATATATCGATACTTTACCATCCCTAATAGTGACGCAGTGTCAGTTCTTTGACTATAGACGGAAAAAAGTTCGATATGATATAAAATCGTAATGTTTTAGATATCAAAATTTAAAATATCGAAAACTATCGTATTTATTAACATAGAAATATGACCGATTATATTTATAAAATATCTGAAACGTTTTTTTTTATTTTTTTTTTGTATTTTTCATCTTTAAACTACATTTTTAAAAAGTTTCTTATGTTTCATCTTAAAATATTTATTTAGTTTCATATATACTCTACCGATATATCGATATTTTGTGCCATCCTTAATGTACATCCTTATTTAAGCGGAAAAGAAAGTTTCAGTTTACGAAAATGTCTTTATTTTGTTAAGGCAATTTCCAAAGTAATACTTTCATTGCTTATATAAGATTAAAATATGTAAATAATAATATGTAATATATAATATTACAGGATCAGTAACTATATACCCTCGCATTTAAATTTCACAGGAATAGCTATAAAATCGTATTACATTTTTTTGCCTATCATATGCTTTCCTCGCTGGCTGGGCTTGCAGATTTATTTTGGCGAAAAAGCGAGTAGAGATAGTTAATCTGGTTTTAAGCGGCTTGTGCCTTAAATACAATTATCGCTTAACAAGCACACAGCTTAAAAAATAAAACGGAATCGCTTATGGGCCACACACACGCGTACAAATATGAAAATAAATATGCATATTTGTCCCGGCTTTGAGCTTATCGATAAATGATTTTCAGGCCGCATTTATAGGCGGATATTGAATGGCTGGCTAAATCCAGCGAAATGATGATAAATCTCCTTTTAGGAAATTATTTTTTGAAGCGGCAACAACCCTACATAAGTATTTGATATTAAATTCAAAAGACGGGTTTCTCAGTATCCTTACATAACTTCCTTGTGTTGTGTGGGAAACTCTGCTCTGCTGCTGTCTTGGTGTTATTTTTAACCATTAATCATGACAAATCGGAAGACAAACAGCAGCAGCCAGTGACATTTGCCGCCTGTTGCAATTTAATTAGATTAAAAATGCATATAATTTATCAAAATGCAAAAGGCAAGTGTGTGTGGGGGAAAAGTGTGTGAAAAGTGGGAAAGTGGGAAATGCCACATGTCACAAGACATAGGCCAGAGTAAAAGTAAAATCCGAGGCTTGCTCCTGTCTCCTGTCACAGGCATATACATATGGCAAAATAATTTAATTGCATTACAAGAATAAAAGCGAGTGAAAGATAATAAAAAAAAACAAAAAAAAAAAACAACATAAATAATCAGGAAAGTGAGTAAATATGCATATGAAAGGAGTGTAATGACAATGAAAATGCGTAGCTAATTAGCAAACTGACAGCACAAAGAGGCGAAAAATATACGGAGGGGAAAATGGGAAAACCCAGTGGGGGGAAATGGACTGGATGTGGATATTACGTATACGCACCGTTAGACAGGGCAATGAATTATGCAAAAATATATAGAGAGAGTGAGAGAGAGAGAGAGAGAGAGAGAGAGGGTGTGAGGGGGCGGAGGGAGAGTGAGATCCTTTTGTTATTTAATTTTCATTCATTCTCATTTTCCCGCCTTCTTCGTTTTCCCCCAGTTTCTTTTTTTTCCCTCCCCCTGCATTTTTTGCCACAACATTTGACATTTTGTCACATTTAAAAAATATTACAAAGGTTCAAGCGGGGCGCAGGAGGTGGAAGGAAGTTGTGCGATATAAGCCACGTACTAATATGCCATCTAATTTGTTATTCATGTGATTTAAGCGCGTCAAAGAAGATTAATGACTGAAAGCGCTCCGGCACCAAATTGAAAAGTGGCAAAAAGCCAAAGCAAAGCTCATAATAACAAAAGCCAACAAGGGCGGGGAGGCGGGAGGCGGGTGCCGGGAATGCAGTGTGATTGCGGTGTCTAAGGGATAATTTAATAATGCCCAGATTGGTTAACCCCTCAGCAGCCCCTACTTTCCCGCCCCTCGCTGCCCCTCTCAGTTTACCTCATCTCCTTAGTGGGGAGCCTTAATGCGGAATAAAATTCAATTAGAGCACTTTGCGATGAACCCAATGAGCGTTTCAAGCGCCGACAAGACAGGCCGCCTGGGTAGGTACAATTATTTAATAGAGTTTTTTTTTTAATTTAACTGTATTTAAAGCATAAGCCTTTGCTAAAGAGTTAATTGTAAATTATATATTTTAAACAGCAAAATCTTCTGTAAAAAAAAGCTTTTTTTCTTGCCACATTGTGACATACTTTTGGGCATACTCGATAGCTGCTTAAGCAACAATGCAAAACAAATAGTAAAATATACAATATTTTATTTAAATCTTGTAGTACATATAAGTTCGAAATACAAAATTTATATAAATCAAAATATTTCATTTAAATGTAACTTAAACTTTTATTCAACTTAAAATTTCGTGACTTTTTTCAAAAGATGTTCAAGATCTATGCAAACTAGTCTCTCAATTTTTAAGATTTTTGAATGAAACTTTGCATATAGTCTTTTATATACTCTCACTTCTATATATGTCGGAATGGTCGGAATCGGACTACTATATCCTATAGCTGCCATAGAAATGAAATAGAACAATTTGCATATTTTCGCTATTTTTCAAGATATTCGAATGAAACTTTATTTGTGCTTTTATAATATAATTATAGCCACCTCATAGAAATTTTATTGAAGTCGGACCAATATATCATATAGCTGCCATAGGAAAGATCGGTCTAAATTCACATTTTACATATGAATTTTACATTTTGCATACATTTTATATTATACATGTTATTTTTGATCAAAATCGTTTATAATAAGTAACAAATTATTTGCAAGGGTATATAAACTTTGGCTCCGCCCGAAGTTAGTTTTTCTAACTTGTTTTAAGGTTGATAAAGTTCTTAAAAGGAACAAAGTTAAGGTTCATAAATTTCTAAGGCGTACAAAGTTAGGAATAATATTATTTTAATTTAAAATGTAATCAAGTTTCCTTTTTTTCAGCATATATTATAGGTTTATTACTGTGAATACAGAGTATTATTGTATTTATTATTATACTACTTGGATAACTTAAGCAATACTGAAGAGTATAATATAATAATATAATAATCAACGGAAGATTAAATAAAAGTTAAGGTGTAGAAATGTGTTCAGGTGTACAAATATGTGGCTTCCAGGTAAGTATGAAATCTTGAACTTTCTATGGGTTAGATTGATTAAATGTGTTCTTTTCAGTCTTCTTCTGGTTGTGTGTTCTTCCTGAGTAAGATAAATTAAGATCTGCTAAGTTGTATTTTATTTGATGTATAAATATTTAGAGGGAAAAGTATTTAAGGGGTTATATACCTTTTTTTTTAAAAAAAAAATCGAAAATTTTTTTTTGCTGAATCCTACAGTATATACCCTAGAGATCATTTTCCCAAATTTTCATAAAGATCGGACAATTGGTTCGATAGGAAAACAG
>JAEIIU010049685.1:8732-21977 GCA_018874675.1 Drosophila baimaii
ACTTCCCCCCTTCGCTTTTTATAGAGAAAAACTTGGAGTTGGCGTCGCCGCCCTTTTGTGCCAACTTGACAAACTAAAAATGAAAAAAGTTTCACCAAGCGGCGCCTTTTTTCAATATCCTTTAGCTTTGGCCTCGTCCCTGCCCCCCCCCCCCCCTAACCACCGCCTTACCACAGGGTGCTCGGATCGGATAGGTAACCTATAAGAAAAGTCAGGATAAAGCCATGGCGACGACTCGACGTATTGATTTTGATTTTGGTTCTGGCGCCACTTGAGACCATCCTCCAGCGGGGATGGGATGGGAAAGGAAATCGAGGCGAAAAGCCAGGACATCCCCGGGTTACGTGACTCTGAGCCAGCAGCAGTCGGCAGGCAGGCAGGCGAGGAGGGATTCACCGAAATAATTGCCAATTAGATGGGTATTTTTTTTGCACATCAGTCATATCAGACATCGCGAAAGCATTAATTTGTTTGGGATTAAGGCCATTAGCTGGAGGTTCTGGGCTCGAGAGAGATATTTAAATTGTTTTCTTGGTATTTAATATTTTTATAATATTGTTTGATATACTAAAAACCCTAAATTGAAGTTATTAAATGGTAAAATACAGTAAAAGTAATCTTAGAACTATTTACATGCCTTAACTAACATCTTTAAGCTGGTATCTCTGACCTTTGATCTCTTTGGTGTCCCAGTAAAGTGAAGAAAAAAACATAATTAATTCAATTGGGACACCAGAAGATCGTGCTGAAGTTGATCTCGTCTGACCCCCCTGAACCCGAACCCGGACCAATCAATCGACGGAAACCGGTCCCCAGACCCAGTAGTCCCTCATCTCCAATCTGAAAATAAATTCCGGCCAACCTGACAGCGAGTCGAAGTTCAATTCCCCGATGCTGGGGCCTTCGGCTTCTTTACGCTATTTATGCGTTATTTGCCAATTTACACAAATTTCGGGGTATTGAAAAAAGCACACAGGCGGCGGGGAAAGCGAGAGAAATGCTACAAATGGCACGACACTGGGAGAAATTCGGAAGATTGCAATAAATCAAACTGTGCCTAAAAAAAGAATCTAAGCTTAGTTTAAATATTTATTGTTGTAAGAAATATATATAGAACTTATAGAGAATGCAGTTTTAAAAATGTTTTAAATAAATTTAAGCCAGATTTTCAGATATTCGTATGAAATAATAGATTATTATCGATATTTCAAAGTTAAATACGATATTTTTCGATATTTTAAACTTTGATTTATACAACTTTACAATATTTTCCAAATGCTTTTAAGTTGGATATTATTTTCTATAATTTCTGACTTCTCCTCTCCTTATATGTATTTTCCTAATTCAAGGTTTTAATCTTTATTTATTCTGGCTAATATTAATCATTATAGTTAGCCTATTTCCTTCGAGTGCATCTTCACTCCTTTGAGTCGATTTTCGGGTCCGGTTCACGCTTTATTTTCATGGTTCACGGGCGTGCCAGACATCCTTGAACTTGCCACAGTCAGGATATAATGTTCCCATATTTCGTCTGGCCCTCTGCGCCCTTCTTCATTTTATTTATATAAAATTGTGCTGCAAAGTCGTTGACTTGGCCTAATCCAAAACCTTTTTCTTTTTGTTTTTCTTTTTGTTTTTCCTTTCCCCCCGCGTTATCAATTGTTTTCCACAGAAAAAAAAGGGAAAAGGATTTTCCCCAGTCGCGCCATTTTGTTTCACGTGCGACGCGAAAACTTTCAGGGTCAGCTCTCCATATATATATATGTATTTGTATATATGCTTTATTGTAAATGCCCTTTGTTCTTGCCCAATTTGCCATAAAATATGCCAAAATGAAATTTAAAACCTCTTCAAGATGGCAGCAGTTGATATTCATATTCCTTTATTTGTGTGCTCGCTCTCTGTGTCGCCATTGTCCTGGCTGTGTCCTGTGAAAGTGTCGCTGAAACTTAATTGGTTGTGTGTGATCCTTTGCTGGGACGTAATAATATGAAAGGAATTTAATAGGGAAAGGGTTTTCAATTTCCACAGAAACGCTTGTAAATTCTGACAACTTTAAAGCGAAGGAGTTAATTTCATTAATTTAATTTTATAATAATAATTTAAATTTTCTAGTTAAAGCGTTTAGCGGAACTTGAGGCCATAAGATCGACCTAATTATTTATAGACACCACTATATGTTTGATCGAGCACACAGATCCATTGCAAGCGAGGCATCTTCGGACAGCTGTTTCGACCACAACCAATGGTCTCTTCAGCGAAGTTACGCTTACGTTTTTTTTTTTTAATAAATATTTAAGCAGACACTAAATACTTCTTCACTCTGCCAGCTTCAAGTCTCCATGTAAAACTCTTTCTTCATGGTTTCTTCTTTTGTTTATAAATATTTTGTTATAATTTAAAGGCATTACGCCGTTTTACACTTCAAAAAAAAAAAAGAAAAAAAGTTATGTGTATATATTTAAGATGTAAATTAATCATGGATAGCCTTCAGTTGGCGATCTGAAAGCGTCGCCAGATGCGCTGAAGCCGCGAATCGGAGCCGGACTGACTCGTCTGCTTCTGGGAGCGATCGTTGTGATAGGGTTCGATGAAGTTCACCGACGACTCGCTGTTCCGCTGCTGATTTACGGCCGCCGTCGACTGACCCTTCCCCCTCTTCGGCGTCTTCTTCTGCTGCTTCTTGTGGTGCCTGTGAACGCGGCGGTGCTTCTGCTTCTTTCTTGGCTTGGCTTGGCTTCTCTGGCCGCCGCGTTGCAGGTTCTTGACCCTCAATCTCTGCTGTGCCCTGGGCTTGGTGCTTTCCATTTCCTGGATTACTAGAGGCTCCGCCTCTGGCAAGTCCAGGCGATCCTCCAGATCCAGGGCCGTCATTGTGGCTATGGGTATGGCTATGTCCTCGGCAGCCACAGCCATTTCGGCCTGTCCATCGAAGGCTCGGCCAGTGGTGTTGGTGGTTGGCGTGGTTGTGGTGGTTGTGGTCGTTGAGGGCGATGTGTAGGTGGTCGTTGTTGTGGGATTTGAAATTATGATCACATCGCTGGGCGGCTGTTGGAATAGTCCCCGCATCATCATGAACTTCTTCATCAGATCCCGACCGCTGCCCACATCCTGAGACGAGGACGAGGCACTACGTCCCTGGGCCTTGGCCTTGGGCAGGCGATACCCTGTGGGAAGGAAAAATTTGTTTAAAATGTGCAACTATAACCGAAAGGTTTATTTGTTATATTAAACAAGGAATATATTACGTAGCCGCCTAGTGGGACAGCTGGAAATTGTTTTCATGCAGAAATATTCCATTTCCAGGATTGCAAATGGCCAGAATCTGAACTCACCGCTTCTGCGGCATTCGCAGGTGGCCAAGAGGGCCAGGAACACGACAATCAGGCCTAGGATTCTCCGGGGGATATGCATGCTGCAGGGCTTCCGGGGGGGCAATGGTCTCCCTGGGACTGGCCACCGTCGCTCTTATAGGTGCTCGCCGGTGAAGTGCAATTAAAGATTTCACCCATTTTGCGATGCCAGGGAGTGACACATCTCGCGTGATGCTGCGAGGAAATCTCAGAACATGCAATCATTAGGCCCAGCCTCTTGTGTGAGAAGTCGGTGTTTCGGTGTCAGTCTTGACGAGGAAAGTACCACTAGGGGAGAAAGCTCTACGCTCTCTGCTCTCCACTCTCCGCCTAGTTCTCGGGCAGTAAATCAAATCTAATAAACCCGACAATAAGGCAGGCGCTCACATAAATCTGCAAACACCCAGAGCCAGAGTCCAAGGCGAGAGTATATCGCCCTGCATAAATAAATAAACGAGTTCGTGTGTCCGTCCGTCCCTCCGGCCTCGGCCAAAAAACGTATTTATTTTTATGCACATATTTATACTACACACGCCCAGAAATGTATCTCTGTGTTCTCCCTTCCCCCGGATAGTGTGCGAGTGCGTGAGCCGCACCGCAGCAGGCAAATAACTTTAACATAATTCACTTAAATCTTTTTGTTTTAATCTTGAAAAGTGTTTCCCACAGAACGCTCTTCGGCACGCACACAGGGACACTGGGACAGGGACAGGGACAGGGAGAGAGCGCCAAGCTGACAGGCAGAGCAGATACAAAGATACGAGATACAAGATACAAAGATGCGAGCCGTGTGAGTGTGTGCTGTGGCAGCTCTCAACTTGAACGCCCGTCGCCTCGCAAAATGTTTTTTCGCAATCATCCCGAGTGTTGTGTCAATAGCTCGACGTTTCCCTTTAACTTTAACTTTAACTCTAGATATACAGTCTATATATTCGCCGTTATTACTCGTTATTATTTCTAGTCCAGCACTTGGTGGTCAAGTGGAAATGCGGGAAATTCGGGCCGGGAAAATGGGCAGAAGAAGGGCTTGAAGACGAATCAGTTAGCTGGAAGTTATGATTTTGGGGATTCGAGAGGAAAAGAGGGTGTATATGAAATATTATCTTTATCATATCGAAAAAATCGTGAAGCTGGGTATATCGAAATTTGATATATCAAAAAATATCGCATTTAACCTCAAAATATCGATATTTTTCATAATTTCGAATTAATATTCAATCATAAGTTTTATTTTATTTATATTTTAGAAATCTTATATCAAGTTTTGTATATAAATTGAATGTATCACAATTTTAAATATAGAGAAATATCGCATCTAACCTCAAAATGTCGATATTTTTCAAAATTTCGAACCAATATCCGAACATTATTAATTCCAACTATATTTAAAAAATCTTTGGAACAACATTTGTCAGTAATTCTGTATATATTGGATAGGTCGAAATTTTAAATATCGATAAATATCGCATTAAATAATATAATATATATTTTATCGATACCATATCGAATTTTATCGAACAAGTATCCGCAAACGATTTTTATTTTGTTACCAACTATATCAAAAACAGCATAAAAAACAACTTTAAACTAAGCTTAGGCTCTTCTTGGGTACATTTCGATATATCAAACATAATATCGATGTATTGCGCATTTAAAGCTACATTAAAATATCGACTTTATATCTGTATTCAAGTAAAATATCAAAAAAGTTTAGATAAATCTAAATTTTCTATCATTCCTTGCATATGCTATAATATTTGTAACAGAAATCAAGTATTTATTTTCTTAAAAAGTTGCTAAAAATTACAATAAATAATAGCTTACATTTACATGCTGGCTTTAGGTTTATTTGCTTGGCTTGGGATTGCACTCTAATTAATTAACTACTAACTAAGTTAGCTTCTATTAAAATAATGTCAAGTAATTTATTATAGTTTTCTTCCAGCTTCCAATGACAGTCAGCCATTTGCAGAGATTACATATCTCGCAACAGATTGCAGAAACCAATTAAGAGTCGATGAACTTATATTATATATATATGCACATGCATATATGATGCTTGCAACATATTTCCCCGAAAGCCATAATTGCCAGAAACTATTTTAACATTTCACAATGCAAATTGAAAGACGGGAAAAGTCAAGAATCAATCACTCAATTCGTTGATAATTCAACATTTTTCAGCATTCGTTAAATTCCATTTATTTTGCCCTGGCTTCTAATCAATAATTTAAATTGCTTGTGTTTCGGTGTGTACCCTTCATATATATATACTGTATATATATATATATATATCTTTATATATATGTATAAATATTTTGTAAAATTGCGTCCATCTTGGGTTATTATTTCGCTTGCATTTCTGATTAAATATCTTCAAGTGTCTGAGGCCCTCAGACGAAGGTTGGCATAAAATTCAATTATAGAATTTTCTATTAACTTAAAAGCTTCTTATATTTATTTAATTTGTTATTGTGTCTCAATGCTGCTGCTGCTGCGAGGGAGCAGGGCGAGCAGGTTCGCTTCTATCTGTTATTATTATTGACACAGACATGGAGGGTTTGAGCTTCGAGTTCTCGACATAAGAATTTTGCCATCAATTAGACACACACACACCCACACACACACACACAGCCAGAACTGGAGCAAGGACATGGAGTGGAAAATTCCTGTAGGATTGCAATTTTGCCAGCCTTCGTTTGTGTCCTTAAATTTGACAGAATTGTGGCCCCAAGAACTCAATATTTTCAATTGTTTTTGCAGCAAATTAACATCGAAGCCTTATTTAATTATGACCTTCCCTTTGCAGCTGAAGTTTCACCAGGATTTGTGCTTTCTCAAGGATAATTTATTTCGTAAATTAAAAAAAAAAAATGGTTTTACAGGCGCAGGGTTCGTTATCTTTTTTTTAGGGGTTTTCCCCTACTTCTTACAGGAATTGCACCTGGCGTATTTTCTGGCCGAATGCCTGAAGGGGCCTCTTCCTGCGCTGTCGCCGCCTTTGACTCATGGAGGCATAGGCTTCGTCCTCGTTGGCTGACTCCTCCTCATTGGCAGCAGCCTCATCGGCGTCCTGTTCTCCGACGGCAGCAAAGGGCGTCAGATCGTCCTCCTCCAGGGGATCGTCCTTTTCGCGCACGGGAATGTTGACCAGCTGCCGGAACATGCGTAGGTTCAGGGGAACATAGCGCACCTCGTTGCCAATGGTGATGGGCACCAAGGGAAGACCAGAAAGACCTCCAGCTAGACCTCCATTAAGGCCTCCATTAAGGCCTCCAGTTAGACCTCCAGTTAGACCTCCTCCAAGGCCATTGTATCCGCCCCTGAGAGCGCCCAGGCTGCCCAAGCCTCCCAAGCCACCTCCCAGGCCGCCTCCGCCCAATCCTCCATAGAGAGAGGGCTCATTCCAGCCATACATGGCGGGATAGCCCATGGGGTAGTCCTCGTCGCCACGTTTCCGGAAATACTGCATGGGATAGGCGGCGGGATAGCCAATGGGCGCCCGCAGGAAGTCGCCAGTTCGCGTGGTGGTGCCTGTGCCCGTCTCGGTGGTATTGGCTATATTGGTCACGGTATTGTTTAAATTTATAGGACCTCCGCCGCCGCCGCCGCTGGGTACGATAATGATGAGCGAGGGCCCACCATGGTCCTTGTCGTTGTCCTTGTCCTTCTTAAAAAGCGAATGTATGCCCCTTTCCTCGGCGCTCCGGCCCTGGACCATGGCGGCGGGTGATCCGCCGCCCAAGCCATTGGCCAGGAGGACCAGTTGCCTCAGATCTGGCTGGGCCAGTTCCTCGGGTCGCTCGGCGGCAAGATAGCGCGGCTCGGGACTCTCCTTGGGCTCGTCCTGGCGCGGTCCGCCTTCGGGAAAGTTGAAGGGCGACCTGGGCAGCAGGAAGAAGCCGGCCGAAGCAGCAGGCGGTGGCTGCCGTGGCGCCGACTCAATGCCACTGACGACCAGGAGGAGGACGAGGACGAGGACCAGGGGACCACCACACTTCTTCTTGAGGTACTGCATTTGGCTGGACTTCGCAGATAAGACTGTGCTGGATCCGCCCAAACTTTGCCACTTTTATAGCTCCATCCCCAGGGTCTGGGGTCCGGCTAATGAGCTACCATTTATCCCGGCGCTTATCGCCAACGCTTATCACCGATTTTTGCTGAAAAACTCGCGCTTTCATCGCGATTAAATCCATTAATCTCGCTTCGCCTGGGACTTGGTCTTGTTCTCGGCTCTTGGGCTATTTTTTTCAGCAGCTCTCTCTCTCTTGAGCTTTTTACTTGGCTTATTAGTTTCGAAGCCAGCCGATGGAGCTGATGTTAATTACACGTTCCTCCTCGCCCCCCGGATAAGCCAGATTAATGGGGTATCTGGTGGGTTAACATGTAGAACCAATAGCTTGGGTTGGGATTATCTCTCTGCATTAGTATATGCTTCAGTTCCTTATAATAAATATATGCATTATATCTCTGCTTTTCTTTGACACTTTGTCCCCAAAAAGTGGCCAAGTGCCTGGGCATTCCTGTCCGATGGCGTTGCTTTTCGTTTCATTTGATGCGGAACAAATAAATAAATATTTTGTAGCACTTGCAGAGCGATATCCTTGCCCAACTTAACACCATCAATGAGCTCTGTGTGTGTGTGTGCTTGTGTTTTGGCCCAATGTGTCAAAGTCAAGTTGGTAAGAAGTTGGCTTTTTATTATTTTGTTGCTCTCGCTGTCGCTGGCACTTAGCTTGTCTCCCTCGCTCGCTCTCCCTCTCCCTCTCTCTGCAGCTTTTTCTTGACCAACTATGGCAGCTTCTGGCCAAGATGCTCTAGTTTCTTTTCATTTTTTTTTTTGTTCAAAATATTCTGCATCAGGGCCATAAAAGTATATGTATTTGGCCCAGGAAGATAGAGCTTTAAAAATGTAAAGCCATAAACCGATTTGGCCAAAAGGCTATTTATTTATTTATCACATAAAAAAAATGTATGCTGACTCAGGGTCTTAAAGGTGAGAGAAGAAACTTCTTAAGGAGTTATTGATGTTAATTCCATGTTTTCTTAATTTTAATTTAATAAAATACAAAGTTCTTGAAGGAAAATAAGCCACCAGAGAGTGGAGGGGAAACGAGTTAATGGCATCGTCAAAAAATTGGAAAGGTTTATTTAAATTTCAACTTGTTTCGAAAACGTTTAAAAAGTTTTTGCGCTACTAACTGACTGCTGATAACACAAAGTCTCCTGCCAAGCCAGCCAGCTCCATTCCTCCCCCGGATCCTGGCCAACTTCCCCGGCAAAGAAGCCTCCCGAAAATAAAACTCTTCCACCCCTTTTTTCCTCCTCTGTCCCGAGGCCAAGTTAAAACAACTGACAAAAAGTTGTTGCCTCCACAAATGGAAACGAATCAAAGGGGGAAATTGGAAAATGGGAAAAGTGGGCTTTACACAGTTTTATAAAGCAGCAGAGAGGGGGAGAGAGAGAGCCCGGGGAGCCCGTGACAAAATTAGCACAAAATATATTTTACTTCTGAATTACCGAAAAAAAAAACACTTCAAGGCCTGACAACCAGCTGGCAATAAAAATGGATGGATGTCTTTCGAAAGGGTAAAGGAAGCTTACTTGCACAATTAATTATAGAATAAAGAAACCTTAAATTTAGTAATTTATTTATATTTATATTTATTTGTATATATTTTACATAATATCTATAATTATTCTAGTTTATTTTGTAGTTCATTTTTATGGCAGCACTTCCTGCTGGACAATGAGCGTAAAGTTTAGGTACAAATTATAGCAAGGATACCATAAATATACCCCCTATACTCTCTCACCCCCCGTCCGCCTCCTTTCCTCTTCCTCCACCCATTTATTTCCCCCCCCCCTTTTCCGGCTCGCCAATGAATCTGTCAGTTTTTCAAATATCCCCAATGCCATTGTGCAAAGTTTCGAGTGGCAGCCACTAATATTGACAGCGCACAAATGTAGAACAAGGGTGTGCGGATCCTGCCAGGGGGTGGTTGGGGGGGGGTGCTGGTTTGGTGCTTACTGGTTACTGGTTACTTCAGGGGATCCCTCTGGGGTGGCAGCACTGGAAACGTGCCTGAGCACGTCTTCTACTTAACTTTGTTAAACACAAATGCTTTGGGCAAAGAGTTGCGTCCTCCTCAACGCGTCAGGGATGAGCGGCACCTTCAAGCGGCGGTTGGAGGGGGTTTCTTGGCCTCCTAGCTAGGGGGAGAGGGAAGAGGCAGACCTACAGACCAGCAGACATAATCGCATAAAGATAAAACAGTTTAACAGTCGCAATGAACAAAGGCAACTGATGGTTTTTGGCCCAGGCAGACGGGGGACAGGCCATTCAATTGACCTCCCGCGGATTTCCAGGGGTGTGCGGCTGGGGGGGGGGGGTCAAGGGGGATTAGACGGCTTTCTTTAGGGGGCTGAAGAGAGCTGTGAGACTATGCAAACAAAGACGGCCAGCGGCGCTCGTCGCGAAAATCTGTCAATTATTTAAATCGCTGGGCAAAAATCTTGGCCAGGTTTTGGCAGGGCGGCTCGGGCGGGGTTTCAAAAATTTGGAAAATAAATATATACCTATATTTGGAAACTGGGGTACACAAAATGCACAGCAAGAAATTATATTAAATTTGTATTATTTGTATAGTTTTCTATCAAAAATGATAAAGAATTTAATTGAATACTTTGCATTTACTTTTATTTAATTTCCCTGTGCGATTTGTTAAGTAATTAAATGCTTAAATATGACAGGGCGCAATGCACTAGCAAATGTTGCTTGATAAATGTGGCTATATACCTAGATGTTGCTAGAATTAAAAATAATGGAAGCTAAGTAAATGTAGCTTAATAAATGTGGCTAAGTAAATGTAGCTCAGTAAATGATGAGCCATAAATGTAGCTATTTAATGTTGATAAGTAAATGTAGCTAAGTAAATGTAGCTAAGTAAATGTAGCTAAGTAAGTGAAGAGCTGTAAATGTAGCTAATTAAATGCTGATAAGTAAATGAAGCTAAGTAAATGTAGATCAATAAATGTTGCTAAGTAAATGTAGTTAAGTAAATGTACCTAAATAAATGTAGAGCCATACAGCTAGCTAATTAAAAGTTGATATGTAAATGAAGCTAAGTAAATGAAGCTAAGTGAATGAAGCTAAGTAAATGTAGATCAATAAATGTACCTAAAATATGTAGCTACAAAAATGTAGCTGGATACATGTACCTAATTTCATATATGTAGCTTAAGAAATATAACCCGATTTATGTGTAATACATATGTATGTATAAGTCCAGATAAATTAAGTTTTATAAAATCATCTTAAAAATGTAGCTAGATAAATTTAAAAAAATATATATTTAAGGGTGTAAATAATTTATAAAAAATACTGCAAGCTTAAACTGAGTGTTCCTGTTGTTTTTGACCCACTTTAATCATTTCTTCGAGTGCATTTTTAACTTTAAACCTGCACGGTCCGTGTCTGCTGGTAATTAACATGAAAATAAGCGCATTACTGTCATAAATGTGAGCGGATGCCAGGGGGGCTGGGAATCGGATTCGGAATCGGAAACGACAATGGGGTATCGGCCGGTGCGGGCACTATGGGTTACTATGGGGCGGGGAGACCAGCGCGCAGCGTCGCCCTGGGTTGACAGGCTGCCCTGGGGTCGAAGGTCGTCGCTGCCGGCCTCTAATTATGGAATCAAAATCGAAACCCAAGGCGCCGCGATGCCGAAATGTGCGCAAATTAAAATAATAAATCCGCCAAATTAAACACGGAACTCGTTAAGGCGCAAAGAATGGCTGGCTGGGGGGCGCTGTCGCCGAGAGATAGATAGGGACGCCGAATGGGGGGGGGGATAAGGCGAGAGAGAGCCTTTATCCCTTTGTATCCTGCTGATGGCGGCTTCTTTTGACGTCGTCATTAGCAGCATTTACACGTCGCTCAAGGATAATAAGTAACCGGGCCAAGTGCGAAAATAAAGAAAGCGGAAGCGGGAGCAGGAGCCCGGCGAAGACTGACACAAATTAAACTGAAATTAGTTGCAACTCACTTTCGTCCCTTCCCTCTCGCTCCGGAATTCCCCTCTTTCACCCATCCCTTTTTTCTGCCCGAAAAATAACAAGAGTGGCGCGAAAAACTCGTTGACTGGACTAATGAGAAGTGTCTGGCAAAGTGGGGGAAGGCAGGCGAGTGTAAAAAGTGTAGAAGAAACCCCGTGCTGACATGCCGCTGGCAACCCTGCAGGTATCCAGAGCCTCCAGAGTTGCCCACGCTCTTGATCGACTTAAATAAATACAAATACAATTCATGCCTTGCATTTCTTTCTCGCCTGGCAACCCTGCTCTGCTCTGCAAGTGGTTGGCAACTCTTTTTCCCCCGCCTTGGTTGACCAACTGAGGGCGCCACACGCGCCTGATCAACGTTAATTGACCGAAAATTGTTTTGACGTTGACCGCGCGACGCTGGCCTTAAATGCCTCCTGCCGTTGAGTCCTTCGGCGCCATTTATGACTTGGCCATTGTCCTCGGCCCACCGCAAAACGTTCAACCAGCTGAAAACCAACCTCCGCACCCCACTGCAAAATCCCCCTGCAAAAGCCGCCCATCTGCGAGTGGCTTTGATGGCTGCCGTGGAATCCTGCGGCGGTTGTTGCTGTTGCTGTTGCTGCTGCTGTTGATGTTGATGCTGCTGCTGCTGCTGGTACTACTGCTGCTGCAGCAGTTACTGCAGTTGCAGCTGCGGTCCCTCGCTCAACTGCCACAGTCAGCGATAAAACCACAAAACAGCAACAGCCATAAGGAGGGGGGTCTCCGGCTCCGGCCCCGGCTCCAACTACGGCCCCAATAGGTGGGGCGAAGACAGGGGCGTGCAAGAACAATGAGGTGATAAACTTGCAGGCTCAACGCATGACAACGATACCCACCAGCAACAGCAGCAACAACAGCGGCGACAACGTCACATTTTGATGGCTCCTTGGAGAGATGGCAACCCTCCGCTTGACGTCCACGCCACCCGGGAACACTGAAAGAAAAGTCACTATCTACAGCGGGATTGGTTAGGCATAATAATATAATAATATAATATAATAATAATATAATAATATTTATAATATTTTAAGACACAATTGGGAAACACATCTTTGGAGCCAGGAAAGTCATTAGACATTTATCTAAAGCTTTCTGTCAAGAGCCAGTGATGTGTATGTTTTGTGCTTGTAATTCCAAAAAGACTCCACATTGGTTATGAGATTATCACTATGAGGCCATAATATTTTACAATACAATTAAGAAACAACTCCTTATACCCAGATAAAGCCATTAGACATTTATCGAATGATCTCTGTCAAAAGCTGGCGATGTGTATGTTTTGTTCTTAGACTCCAACGGGATTGGTAAGAAAGTTATGAGATAATGCACATTAAATTTTAAAACATATCTTCAAGCCTGCAAAACGCCATCAGATATATATCAAACGCTCTTTGTAAAAAGCCAGCGATGTGTATGTTTTGTTTCTGTAATGCCATAAAGACTCCTTAGAGATTGGTTATGGTTATTGGTTATCACCATTAGACCATAATATTTTACAATACACTTGAGAAACATATTTTCAAGCCAACATAACGTTTTCAGACATTTATCTAACGATCTCTTTTCAAAGCAGGCAATGTGTATATTTTGTTCTCGTAATACCTAGAAGACTCCAGCGAGGTTTGTTCAAAATATATGAGATGATTCACATTAGCTCAGAATATTTTCAAAACACCATTGAGAAACATATCTTTAAACCTAACAATATCTGTCAAACTGCCTGCGATGTGTATGTGTGGGAGTCAAACTTTTTTTATTAGCTGGCAACTCTGCACTTATAACATATGCTTCGCAGTATGGTTAA
>JAEIIU010049689.1:0-18484 GCA_018874675.1 Drosophila baimaii
GAGCAGAGCAAAAAGGAACCACGAAAAAGGTTTTTGGTTGAGCACTGAGCGTTCGCTCAAGGGATTTTGGCGAACGGTTCTTTTCTGACTTTTTGCGCAAGTGGTCCCCAAATAACTGTTATTTGGTGACTGTAAGAAACGGTCAACTGTTATTCGGGAGCTCTGAAGAAAACTGTTGAGGCCGTGTGACCGTTTGGCACATAACTTTAAATACACACATTTTATATTCCTTGGGATTTTCGCTTTATGGCAACTCAGCTCTCTCAGCACGCGGCAGACTCTTTGTTTCAAAATAAGTTAAAAGCCAAAATTGTTAATTAAAATGAGCAGCAGCAGCACAATAGTGATGCCCGGCGACCGCATCACGGCCATAGAGGAGGTGGCCAAGAGCAAGAGGGTGATTCTTGGACCCGGATTGCGGCGACTGGACGAAACAGTGGTGGCCAGCAAGGCCGGCCCGCTGCGCCACAAGGAACCGAACACATTTTGGGTGGACAACTACCAGCGAAGATATGTGCCGGCTCGCGGCGATCTTGTCCTGGGCATCGTCAAGGCCAAGGCGGGTGACCAGTATCGCGTGGACATTGGATCAGCGGACATTGCCTCCATTTCCTATCTCTCCTTCGAGGCGGCCACCAAAAAGAACCGACCGGATCTGAATCCCGGAGATCTGATCTATGCGCGAGTTCTGGTCGCCAGCGCGGACACGGAACCGGAGCTGGTGTGCGTTAATTCCAATGGAAAGCGCGGAAAACTCGGTCTGCTCGCCGACGGATTCTTTTTCAAGTGCAGCTTGAATCTGGGCCGTGTGCTGCTCCGTGAGAACTGTCCCGCCCTGGCCGCTCTTACCCGACAGCTGCCCTACGAGATTGCCGTTGGTGTCAACGGACGGATCTGGCTGAAGGCCCATTCCCTGCGCGAAACCGTAGCCCTTGCGAATGCCATTTTGGCTCTGGAGCAAGCGGGCTATGCGGAAATCGACAAGGTTTGCGACAATCTGGGCGACTTCCTGCAGGCGTAGGGACAGAGCTTTCTGTTGGATTAGTTTCTAAGTTAACTTACATTTTGTATAAAAAAAAACGTAAAATTTAGATGTGTTTTTGGAATTTTAAATGTGAGTGTTGCGTCGAAGACATTTTGGTTTACGTAAAAAAAGAAAGTGCTCTCTTGTCAGAGATGAGCAGATGGAGGAGCTGGTAACCTTCGGGAGAAGAGGTACCTCGTTCTCAGTGGTACAAAAACAAAATCTACACGGAATACTTTCTCTTAGCTTTGCTTTCTCTTTTTTAAACTAGTTTTTATCGCTCTTCGAGCCTTAACTGTGATGCTCCACCTGCCCCAGTCACTGTGCCATCTCTGATACAGCTGATCGGCTCCACCAACGTAGTGGTGGTTATCAGGCGAAAGCGAGAACCTGCTGCTGCCTGCTGCTTTCAGTCTCTCCCGTTGCGGCACAGAGGGCAAAGGTTTCCCCAACGATCGTTCTATAATTGCGCACAAATCCCGATGCAATGACTTTCCTGGAGTTCCTGCTGTTCCTACTGGTGCTATATTACGTCGTCTACGTGCTCTTGTGGATCCTGCTCGACTGCAATGTGGCGCTGTGGTACAAATCCCGTTTCGGCGTCTCCCTGTGCTCGATGCGCGGTCAGGTGGTTTGGATAACCGGAGCTTCCAGCGGAATTGGCCGAGCTCTGGCCTTGAGCCTTGCCAAGCATGGTGTTAAGCTAGTGCTCAGCGCCCGCAGGGTGGAGCAACTGGAGCAGGTGCAAGAGGAGTGTCTGGCTGCTGCCAGGGGTCTGCTGGCCACCAAGGATGTGATGATTCTGCCCATGGATATGCTGCAGATTGAGCAGCACAAGACCCATCTCTATGCAGTGCTCAATCACTTTGAGAGGCTGGATGTTCTGGTGAACAATGCCGGCCGATCGCAGCGAGCCAGCTGGACGGAGATTGACATAGAGGTGGATCGCGAGCTCTTCGAACTGGATGTGTTCGCTGTGGTTCATCTTAGCCGCCTGGTGGTTCGCTACTTTGTGGAACAGCGGGGAGGCAGAGGCCATCTGGCCGCCACATCCAGCATAGCTGGCTTCAGTCCCGTGCCATTCTCCGCCACCTATTGCGCTGCCAAACACGCCCTGAATGCCTATCTTCTGTCCCTGAAAGTGGAGATGCGCAAGCTGGACATTAGCATCTTTGCACCGGGACCCATTGCCACGGACTTCCTGCAGGAGGCCTTCACGGGTTCGCAGGGTGGCAAGGTGGGTCTGAGTACCGCCAACCAGAAACGCATGACGGCGGAAAGATGCGGTGAACTCTTTGCCGTGGCGCTGGCCAATAAGATGGATCTCACCTGGTGTGGCCTCTTTCCGGTCAATCTACTGGCCTATTGCGCCAGGAACCCGACGCTGACCAAGATCCTGGGTCACTTTATGACCGAGAAAACGCTGAACAAGATTCGTGAGGGCAAGCTGTAAAAGATTTGACCGACGCCTCAACCTCTCCCTGCTCCAATGGTTCTCAATCAAGTTTTATACAATTGTACAATTGTTTAAATATATATTTACGAAAAAATATATATAATTATGTACACAGAAGATTGAGTAAAGTGCGATTTTAAATGGTGATAATTGGGAAAGTAACAGTGGGAGCTATAAGCAGTTTCTGTGAGGTGTTTTCAGAGAGAGTAAGCAAGTAATGAGGCTAGGAAAACAAAAGAAGCCCTTAAAAATGCCTAGAATCTCAGACTGGAAATAATTACTCCAATATTTGTATCAAGTTCTATTTAAAAAAACCCAATTACCACACACACATCTCTTTCTAAACAAACTGCAGTGTATTTACTCTTTTTGTTATCTTATATTTATCCACTTTAGTATCTAATCTTTCCGTATCTTTAATCTTTGCCAAGAGCCGCTTTGACATGCGCCGGAATCTTAATACGTTTTCGTTTCGCCTTGGTCATTGCGGTCTGCTCCTGTACTCCCTTGAGCGGCGTTTTCGCCTTCTCCTTTTTGCTCTTTTTGCAGGACAAAGGATTAGGATTCTTGGGCCCCGATCGCTTCTTGGTTTTGGCTGGACTTTCAGCTTGTTTAAGTCCCTGTTTCTCTTTCATATAATCGATTTTGTCGGCCTGTTTGCCCAGCATCAAGTTATTGGCACGCTTTTGTACCCACTTCTTGGATGCCTTGGAGGGGGCTTCCAACACGGGAGTGGCCTTGTGCAGGTAGAGTAGACAGCGACCGGGAACCTTGCGTAGGCTCTCCTGCAGCAAACGATCCTGGGAGGCTACGATATAGCGATTGTCCTTGGTCTAAGCGAGGGATAATAGTGCATATTTATACATATATTTCGCAGTATTAATTGATTTTTTTAGAATAATATTTACCATAGATTTGATACAATCAGCGGCAGCCACTGGCTTCCCCTCGTGGCCACATTTGTGGACATGAAACCTCTTGACTATGGATGTGGCTCCGGTTAAGGGAGCTCCCAAAGCCTCCGATTCCAGGATAACACACTGAGTGGTCAGTAGCTTGACGCCGCATTGGAAATACTTCTTTATCTGCTCATCGATGCCAATTTTGTGCTAGAATAAATCAAAATTTAAGACCAAGTATGGATTTTATATGGCAAAACTCTCACCTGTAACGCTGCCTGGCAAAAGGTGGCATCGATTAGCACCTGGTAGGGTTCCCGATAATCGAAATTTGTGGCGAAGAACACCAGAGTTTTGTGGGACTTTTTAAAACGTGATATTTTCATTGCAAACTATTTTTCGTAACAAAATAATCAAAACAAAAACAGCGTGCAACCAGACAGTGTTGTCAGTTTTGTTTTTCCCGTCAATTTTAGCTTTTTTTAAAGGCCAATGGCTAGAAAATGGCTATACAGCTTCAGCGGAAAATGCAGTTATTTTTCTCTTTATTACGCTGTTTTATTAAATTTAAATTACGTTTTTTTGTGGCTTTTTTGTTCAAAGTTTTAAAACAATTTAATATTCTTTAAATTGTCCAGAAAATAAGCAAATCCAGTAACAGTAGGGTTGCCAGACTGGGCTATGAAAAACGTTAATTATACCACGTTTTTCGCGCCTGATTAATTGTTTGCTAAATAAAAGCCTCGCGGCATGAAGGAAAAACTTATTTTCCGGAAAAAACACAGGAACACACTGAAGAAAGTATTGCGAACTCTCGGGGAAAAGGTGTTGCCAGAATGTTTTCGGTTAACATTACACTCTGTTAGTTAGCAGTTTTCTGTTGCGCGAAATTCAAATTGTTAACATTTCGCGGCACTTCTATGGAATAATAAAGAGAATGCATTTTCAACCCTCTTTGAGCACTTTCACCCCATTTTCACCCTGCCGCCGCGGCTATTACGCGTTTTGTTTTCGTTTCCTTTTTTATAGTTGTTGTTAGTTGCTTTCTCTGTGCATTCGCTGGCGCATCAAGTTGCGCTATTGAAAATTACTTTTGTTTGTTTGTATTTTTTTTGCAGCTAAACAGTTGGACTAAAAGTTGAATTTCTTTATTGAAAAAGTGAAGGTATTTAACAAGTTAATTTAGCAATAGCTAAATTAAGTAATAAAGTGAATATTTTGTTTTGTTTTGTGCAAATTAAACTATTTATCATATCGTAATATATTGCTGCGTATATACCATTTAGTTATTTGGTGATTATATTTAATTTGTGTCTGTTATGGCTGTCTAAGAACCGAAGTGCCGTTTATGGCATATATACAATTTTCCGACCTTCGTTTTTCTCTGGGTTTTCCTTCTTCTTTTTCTTCAATCTACTCAATTGGCATTCAATTGATGGGGTTTTTTTATGGCTAATCATGCTGATTGGTTTTAGCAGAGGTTCTTCAGCTTATGATTGTTTTACACTGCGGAAAAAAACTAAAAAAAAGTATAAAAGAATTAAAAATTCGTTTATTATTTTTATAAAATCAAAATAATAAGAAAACAAATATTTCCTTTCAAAATTCCTATATCCCAAAGATATTTTCCCTCAAAACCATTATGAATAATTACTTAATTCAAACAAATGCTTATTATTTTTTCCCTTTATGCACGATAAAGAATATTGGTCAAGTTTGCATATAAAAATGCTTGCATAAATGTCGATAAAGCCGCCAGTAGTGCCCAGCCACTGTGTCTGATCCAGTATTGTTTTTCCTTTGCTTTTCCAGCCTTAATCTCCGAAGGTTGAGCCATTGACAGCAGCAGCAGCCGTCATTATATTATGGGCTTGGAGGTCGTTTGTGGTGGGTGCAATCACCTCATCGATCTGGGGATGGATCATCATCGCCATTTCTACTTCTCCACTTTACGGTTTTCATTATTTCAGTTTATTCAACTTCGCATCGGAGGGGTTAAAGACCAATTGAAATGACCAAAACCATATTGATATTGATATGCATATCGGTTTCGTGTATTCCTTTCAGAGCATGAACACACCTTTCGCTATAGGGGGAAAAAAATTGGCTTTATTATATAGTATGGTCATGTCTTGCGTGCCTCGAATTCTAATTTCTACTCCTCTCCCTTTTCCCCCATTGTCTTCTTACGCTGTTTCCGGTGGGTTTTTCGCCTTTGTTGGCGGGTGGAAAGAAAGTGACGCATAGGGTTCGCTAGAGATGAAACACAAGGGGAAGGTATTATATGTATAGAGGGTTGTGGTTTTAACCAATAGTTTGTATTGGTTTAAGGTAAAAATAGTTCCTAGCGGGAAAGCACCGAATGGTAATTGATTTGTCGTGATGAAGGTATTGCAAAATTATCAGCAAAGGTTCTGTAAATTTTATAATATATAATATATTTATAAGGTCAATTTCTTATTAGAATATTTATTTATTTTCATGAAATTTGATGAGCAACTATTTTCTAGCCCAAGAAATATATTTAAATTTAAAATCAATTTAAAAGGTGTCTGAAAGTATGCAATAAAATGTTTTAGGCTTACAAGTTGTTGTAATTGAATTCGTTAGCATACTTTTAGGGGTTGTTTGTTGTTGAATTATTGACAAATTTATAGATCAAAGTTTAAATTATTAAAAATCATTATTAATAGTAATATCAGTAGGTAAAATATAAATCTAGGATATATATGTATATATATATATTTTACCTACTAATATTACTATTAATAATGATATATATGTATATATATACTTATTCCTAAGGATTGACATCCTTATCTGACTACTTATACGCTTTGCTTAAATTAAATTTTAAATGGAAACTCCAGAAAGTTCCATAAAAGATATTTTCAGTTCGTTTAATGTCTTTAGCTGATCTTTAACCTTTATATCAGTGAAATATCTTATATAACATTCACACACCGCTTTCAAGTTAGTTACTCATTTATATGTTAAACGCACTTTTGGTGATTATTGCATTATAAGCCACGGTTCGATAAATTCGGAACCCATTAACATTTCATTTTTCCATCTCCAGCCAGTGAGTGAACTATATATCCCCGTCGGGAGCAGTTAATTCATTCAACTGTGGTCTACGTTACCATCGTCACGTCACGATCATTGTAGAATCCGAAATCCAATTCGATCATGATCATCAAACGATCGAATGCGAGACGGGATCAGACCAAAATGCCAAGTAGCCGCCGCCGCCGGACCAGTGGGAGAACACTTTACTTATTCATTCATAGATCCATTCACATTTCATCTAACGTGACGCCGCCATTAGCCATTTGTTGCAGTGTATGCATGTCAATCAGGCTGAAAGCGGGATTCAGTCCAGACACTGTGGTTGTGTCTGTGCCTCCTATGCCCTGCCCTGCCCCTTGGTATCCGATCCGCCAGAGCCTTAATTAGTTGCCAAATGGTGTAAGCCGATTTGGCTCTGGTTATAACTCTCTTCACATTCATATATTCATTCATATATATATATATATTCATTTGTGAGTATACGTTTATGTCTCTCATTAGCAAAACATTTGGCGTCCATTGGTGGACTTTTTATAATGCGATTTTATTTTCTTGCGATTTCTGGCCGGGCATTTGGAAAGACTTCTCATGTTCGATTTGTTTATTATTATTATTATTATTGTTTGCCTTGGCGCAAAGCAAAAGAAATAATTTAATTTGAAATTTCGCCATTGGATTATAAGTATTGTCCTGAAATTGTTTAGCAAGTACTTTTTGAAATATTGCTGATCTTGAACTCAGATTGAACCCTGGCTTAGAAAGATTTCTTATTAGTTTTTTTTTTTTTTTGTTAATAAGAGCTTCGATCCCGTCGCTCATGCTCCACAGACGTGTCACCTCTGAGGGCTATCAAGGGGTGTTGTTTTTTTGTATTTATTTACTTTTTTTTAGAATATATATATTACTTTTTGAGTAAACCCAAATAAAAAATTGTCTCAGCGAAATGGGGGAAAAAATGCGACACGCGATTTCTAATCAGTTGCCGGACATATGAATGTACCTACTATATAAAGCGAATCAATAGCCCTATCATTGATCATCATTGTCAACATCATCAACGTGATCTTTTGCTTGCGTATTTGGAAGTGAAATTTTTTTTTAAAACTTAAATATGTCAAGCCAAGTGCATAAACAATAGAGTTTTTACATTTTAAATCAGAGCTCACAAAAGCCAGACAATATTTAAATTATTCTTACACAATGCCCATTAGCATATTAGCATTTCAAGAGTTGAGATATATGTATATGGGTTAGATATAGTAGAATTTATAATAGGAGTCTCAAGAAAATATGTAAATATGTCTGCGAATTTGCTTAATTATAGATATTTGTAAACAACTGAATCATTCTGTTTTTTAACACCTAAAAAATGCAAATTATAAGACATTATAATGAATAAATTTGACTTTGAATAAGGTGTAAAAAATGTCACTCATAAAACCAATTCCACTGATAATGTTGTAAATTTATATATCAATGAATAGGTTTAAATCCCATAGCCCAACAAAAAAGATACAATCAAAACCAAAGGCAGTAACTATTTATAGTTCGACCCCGACTGACTCACGATTAAACTCCAATAAAACTCTTGAGCATTGTAAACATTAATAATTTTTCTATTCAAAACCCATACAACCACAAGGGAAAAAAGCGTGACGTTTTCTCGCCAACAACTCGCCGCGGATTTGAAATTAAAAATGTAAATTAAACAAAAGTGTGCTCGCACCCACCTCAATCGTGTGTGTGTGTGTGTCGAGGAAATCCACATCGTTGAGATAAATCATCTGAAAAAGTACTGGATTGCCATACCCAGTAATACCCAGTTTTGGCTAATAATAGAGCACATTCTCTCTCCCTTTTGGGCTCAAAGTACATGGGAATTGCAGCAAATGTCTAATAAATACGAGACATAGTTGGTAGCCTAATCAATGGATGTCCAACAACAACAGCAACAACAACACTTGATCAACATCATTATCAATGGGGAGAGGGAAAAAAACCCAGATAATTAGTTGTTGATAAACAGATAAAATATCTGCATTATCTGTGTGCCTCGGATCGCTATCTCTTATTGACCCAAGCAATGTAGAAATTAATTACTCTCAATTGTGAACTTACTGCGCCATTTCAGGCATTGAGTTCACGAACCCAACAAAATAACCACAATTTATCGCTTACAAAAAACCTAATTCCAGACTTGCAGTTCATGTAATTATCGACTATAGTCTCGGAATACTTGCAAGCTTAACCTAATTGTTAGTTATCATTAGACAATGTAGATTTCGATTTTAAGGTAGGGCCTGGGGCAATTCGTATTTGATCTTTAAGTCAATTGACTTTAAGTAATTGAAGGTATTGTTAAAATACGATTAGCTAGAGCTAATGCCTTTGTATTTCAAACATATGTAGTATAAATATGATTATAATGAAAATCTTAATATTAATTACAGCAGGTTCTAGAAATAAGAGAGTCATTTAATGACATTCAGAAGTCGACAGTTGTATGTCACAAATTAACTACTTTATTAAACCTAAACCACTAAAGGGTTTCTGATTTTAATAAATTATAAAAACCACATTTGTTAAGCATTCCTTTAAAGTCCCCATCTAATCCATATAATAGAGATGTTAAGGGCTGCAAAAAATGCATATACATGATAAAAAGAAACCGCTTACCATGGCTAAAAAGCATTTACATTCAGCTTAAGCACGTGTACCAGTTGTCCAGTTCCACAAACAACATTCCAAGTAAGCCCAGGCACACGTTTCTAATCACTGCTAAATAGGTACTGTAATTATACCATTTTGCCCATATATATAATTTATCTATAATGCCGGTGAGATTTCAACGTGACAATAATTAGACAAGATGCGATAAAGGAAAATTTAATATTCAAGCAACTTCGTCATAGGGAAACTTGACTTTGGACTTGTGGAAACCACGCAATGAGTCCCCCAAGCTAGGCAATTGTTAGGCGAATACCAAAAAAAAAAAAACCAGAAAGAAATCTGCAGATTTACCCAAGAGAGGCCAGGGTTTATAGTGTGTGTGTGTAAGTGATCTCTCTCTTTTACCTGAACGTAATGCTTAACGGGACTTCAATGGGGGTCATGCAAGTATATTACTAAGCATTGCCATTAAATATATGCAAAAAACTAGTAAAAGAAGTACTTGGGGAGTTGGGGGTTTCAGCTAGGTGATACCCTGGTTATTTAAAATTTATTTTAATTATAGAAAAATAATTTAATGTTGATGGTAAAATAGTTACTAATGTGAGAATACATCTATTTAATAAAATATGTAAAGAACTCATACTTCTTATTTATATTCCTGAGATTCTAATGTCTAAATATTGTGATAAAAGCAAGGCATTAATTTACTTTAAACTATTTTTATAGCAGGTTAAAGTAAGCTCCAAAACAAAGTTATTTATTGAAAAATATTCTCTTCATATTCTATATTTTCTTTTAAAATTTAGCTTAACATCTTAAGACTTCTTTATATTTAAAAGTAACATATCTTTAAAGATATTATAATGTATAATGATGCCTATAAGTAATACCCTCCGCCTTACCAGGTACCCAGGTACAGTGGTCCCGTAACGTAAGGTAAAAACGTAGCCAGCCGGCAAGCTTCAGTGCGAGATCGAGAGAGAAACTCTCTCTCCCGAGCAGAATGGAGAGCGTGAGCCAACAGCTGGTGGCGCAGCTGAGAGAGGGTTAGGATCGGTGGGGGCTTATAAGAGCCTATAAGAGCCGTGCGGAGAGCGATTCACAGTTTAGTTGATCGACAGCGAGCGTTGCGAGCGGAGCGCAGGTGCAGCGGCATCAGAATCGGGAATTAAAATCGAAATAAGAATCTGTGGCGGAGTCCGGGACATATGAACATATATTGCGGGCCAATCCGAGAAGGGAGAAGAGAATCGAATCGAAGAAGTGTTGTGTGTCGCTGTGGAGCTCTGGAATCGAAGCACATTATGTACCGGGCATATAGCACACACAATTGAAATTAATTCACGCGTCGCTGCCCATCTGCATAAGTTCAATGGAAGCGGCAGCTGGCAGCTAGAGCTGGAGCAACAAATACAACAAATACCACAAGCAAAATAGGAAAAATGTGAAGAAAGTGCAGCGAAATCGAAACAAATTAAGAAATCAAGAAAATAGAAAAAAAAAAACAACCAAAAACTGTGCGACGACTATCAATCGCGTGTTCGTTCGTCCATTAATTGTTAATCAAAGGTTAATCAAAGACACTGCACTTACGCCCAGCTGCATCGCCAAATAAGCAAATAAAAACACACAGCCTTTTCTTTGTTATTATGTTGAGTTTTCATTCATGAATTGCGTTCTGTGCCAAAGATTTTCCCCCTGTCAACGTCTACGTCGCCTCGTCTCGGTTCATGTGCGCATTCGCATTTTACGACTTAAGCAAAAGAATCCAACATAATATTAAAACAACGAAATACCAGTGGAGTTGTTAAACAACAAAAACCCGCAGAAGGAACAGCTGAGAAACCCAGAAGTCAACAGGTTCGTTAACCACCACCAGAGACAACCTTTTGACCCAGTGAAAGAATGTGTGTACTTCTGCTCGGAAGAACGAGTAAAACAAAGCGAAAGAAAGCTCTTTTTGGGGAGAGAGCAGAAGTGAGAAGTGGATTGAGTCACCAGAAGAATTCTGCGGACAAAGAACACACAGAGAGAAAGAGAAGGAGAGAGAGACAGTGCATTGGGGTTAATAAAGTAATGTAATAATGAGAAAATGTGTTAGAAATGTACGAAATATAGGAAAACTCAGTTCAAAAATTATTTGAAAGAAGTATCTGAAGGAATATATTTTTTTTCTACACTATAACATTTTTATTTGAGAGATATATTCATATATTCATAGAAGATTCTTAAAATATTAATGAAAAGTATGAAAGTTTGTGTATAATTGTATTTTTATATTTTTATTATTATAAGAATTCCTAACGCTACACGTCTAGGACTTATCACGCTAATCACGATTATTTTATAAATATAAAGATATCTGTAAGGATTTTAACAGAAAAGCTTAGAAGTTCAAACTATATGAAATATTTATTTTATATCTTTCTCTGCGAATTTTAATAATAAACTATGAGTTTTAGTAAATTTAAGAAGCTTAAAGAAAGTTCTTTATGTAGTAAATCTTTGTTTAATTTTTATATGACATATTGTATATAGTGGTGTCTATAAACAATTAGACCGAATTTAAGACCTCGAGTTGGCTATACGCTTCATTTGTTTAATTTTATTTTAATAGAAATTAAAGAGAAATTCTAATTGTTTTTCATTGCTTGTTAGAAATTGTTATAGAAACATGCAAGAGATAAATACATTTTTCAAATCATTCAACTTTTTTGTAATTAAAATTTTAAGTTCTTATATATTATTTGTTTAAGGAATAAACTAAAAAAAGCCTAATATGTTGTCAAGAAATCCCAAAGGAATTGCTGCGCCAATATGCAGTTTGGTTTGATAAAAATAGGTATAATTCATATTAGAAAATTATGCCAACCAATTAAAAATAACATTTTTAAAAGGTTAACCATATATTACTTTTCAAATAATTCAACCAAATAGAAGTAAGGTTTCTCTCACTAAAATTCCATTTTCCCACAGTATGTATGCAGCTGCACAATTTAATTTGGCTTTCTTAGAAGAAAACCTCTCTTGCCTTTTCTCTCATTCGTATTGAACTCCCCTCTCACTTCAACCCAATGCCGCCTCTATCGATGCGCACAGAACTTGAAACTTGGAAAATGTAGGTCATCATCGAACCAGAATCGACTGTGTTTTTTTTTATTTTTTGTTTATCGTGCAGCCCACACTCCCAGCTGATTATGCGCGCAGTCTAGCCTGTAGCTCTGCCCAGTTATATCACTTCACGTCCCGGGCTTAACTTATTCATGACTTTTGTGCATTGCACAGAGCTCAGTCTGTGACTTATGGCTATTTTCTGATCGGCTAATTTATGCACTTATACTACTAATCCGTAAGGGGTTGGCAATTCGTTTGGGAAGCGATTGAGATAATCATTTTTGGCTGTGGAATGCTTACTTACACTTATATAAAATTATAACTCGCGGGAAATTCAGTTGAGAGAATCGTGATACACACTCATTTCTGTTACCTCAGCTACAACTGCAAAATGCAAATCAAGTTAGGCTGAAGAGCTTGGTGAATTTTAAATAGAAATATTACATTTTGTAGATTTATGAAGAAAACATATTTTAAAAATGATTAAAAACCAACAAGAGAAAGAGTAATTTGTCAAAAGAATGTGCAATCTTCTAAATATGAAAAGTTAAAAGGTTAAATCTTTAAATTTATTAAAAAAACAATACTTTAAATTAGTTATTTGCCTATAAACATTAATAATATCATTTATAAAAGATCTGTAAACTTAAATATCACTTTATAATTGAAAGTCCATACACGACACAAAGTCATAAATATTCATTATATTTCATTTTAATGTAAGGTTAGACCTGACACATATTTAATCATTATAATTTATAACAAATTGTGTTAAGAAAATACCTTAGCTATGTTTTCAAGCGCTTTCCTGCCATATTCCCACATTAAGTCAACTTAATTTCCATCAATCTGCTCACTACGTGAGCGCAGTCATATATTTCAAATCAAAATAAGCAAACGCATCAATAAATAATAGCAAAATGACGACTAATACATTCGTAAACGATAAACAAAACCGCATATAGCGGTCATTGCCTGACTGACTGACCGATCAGCACTCAAAACTCAAATAAGATAAACAAACACTCGAAAAAGGCAAAGAGAAATACGTATATATATGTATGTATATTTGAAGTCGAAAATGAAAACAAACGCTTTATGCCGGCTACTGCGATGTTCTCTTTCTCGTGTCAATTTGTTTGTTTGACAGCCTCCCGGATCGGGATCACGCCCACTTGTTCCATGATAAACCCTGATCCCTTAACATACTATATAGTAAGTGTGTACTACACACACTTACGTGTGTTTGCTGTCCACGTGCTGGCCTTGGCGATGTCACTTTTCTTTATCGCAAGGCAAAAGCGGTTCTAGGGGTCGTATACGTAATATGCGGCTTAGTTTTTTTTTCGAATTTGTATTTTTCTTTTTTTTTTTATTTTACCCTACATGCTGCTCAGTTTGTTGTGTTTTATCGTGGCTGTGTTGTGTCCAGCAACCACACCGAAACGATCAATTGCCTCATTCTATTGTAGTTTATTTTCTTATACTTTTTTTTTGTTGTATTGTTTCAGCTGAAGTTGTTCATGATTTCTCAGTTTCGTGACTTTAATTGAAATGGCAACCGTTTTTTCGTATATGTATATTTTTGCATGTCAAGCCAGCAGCAGCGGCGGCAACGGCGGCGGCTACAAAATACAAAAAAATTTGCATTTACTGAGTTATGGAACACAGCGAAAAAGTCGTCTAAAGGTCCCAACGACCTTTGGGCCGAAATAATAAATTGGCTACCCGGGATTCTCGGGGTTACGTTTCGGTGCTTTTGAGCCCACTTTTACAGAGCTGTGTTATTATCTTATATACCTTCCAACGATCTGTCTTTGAAGTGCAGTATGCAAGTCACGAAATTAACCAGAAAGAAAACACAATTTAATAAATAAATATTCAGTTAGCATTACTATGAAATATATACATCATATTTATTACCATAAATTATCATAAACTCCACAAGAGCTTATAAATCAAATCAAGAGAAAAAAAAAAACGTGAAATTGTCAATGAACTCAGTTCAGGTTACTCATCAATCCCATTCTCCGCCCTCAATTTATTCAATTTAATATGCATAGACATGCCCAGACCGTGTGTACATGTATATTAATATAATTATGTCATACGACGAATATCATAAATTGATCAACCATTTGCTGAACTCAATCAATGAATATTTGTCAACTCAATGGAACTGCACTGGAAATGCACTCAAAACCAGAACCCGTTGAACTTCTTTTGGTTGTGCCAAGATCACACCCACAGCCAGACATGAACCCCTTTAGCTTTGCCGGCCAATTAAGGTCTGAAAAAAATCTAAGAAAAAAAAAAATAAAATAAAAAATGATACTGCACTATTTTACGCTTTTTTTTTTTGGTATAACTATAACTGGTTTCCTTCAGTTTTGGCTTGTCATTCGGTGAACAAGCCAGACAGGCACCACACACCACACTCTTTTTACATCAAAGTCAATATCAGTTGACTAACTTGAGACTTGTTTGGCAAACATAAACAAAAAAAAACTATGTATAGAGGCAGCTTGGCAAAAAACCTGACTGCAGTGTATATTGTAAGTGGAAGAATTGAAGTTTATTTGCATATTTAAAGAAAAATTATGGACTGCTTAGCCTAGTTACTGGTTCTTTATGACTTCTTAGCCAGTTTTTTACCATTTATATTACAAACTATAGTGTAAAGTATTTAAGCATACATTTTATTTACTCTTACAAAAGTTCTAGACTATTTCATTTATTTATTCCTCAGCCCAGTGCTATTCCCTAAACATTTATTGTTTATTCAGATAGTTAGCAAGCTGAAAAAAAAAACTGACCTAAGTCAAGGGTATGGGAAATTAGTAAACATTAGCTAATTTGAGAATAATCAATAATAACATTTACCTTCGACGCAGTTCTTGATAAAAAAAAACACAAAGGCAGAACTGGAGCTTGAACCTGGATTTCGTTCCTAATTTTTTGTATTAAATATATACACACCTTTTGTGCGGCTATTTTTACATAATGTCAAGTCATGGAATCAAAGAAGAGAAACTCCCTATAAGATGACAAGCCAAAATTTGTGTTACATGCCATTTTTTTTGGGTATCCAGCTGATAAATAGCCCAGATAGCCCAACCCCTTTACGTAGAAATTAAAGTTTAATGGACTCCAAGAGGAATTCTGCACAGATAAGGAATCTTTCAGACAAGAAGTTGTCAATCCATCAATAAGAAATATTTCTAGACAGCTTTTTATTGCTCACATTACAATAACTTTCTTTGTTCGGGAGTGAAAAAAACAAGCACTTTGTAAAATATTTTAATGAGGCATCTGCCAAACTCTGCGATAGGCAATGGACTATGACTCTGTGTATGTAAGTGTCGGGTTAAATTGTGCAATGTAAACGCCCCTAAAAAAATATTAAATTTGCTTTCAACAAGTTTTTCATTATATATATGTTTTTTTTTTTTGGCTAGTTAATTATAAAGAATAAATGAAGTTAACGCCCGGACGAACAAACAGGTCGTTACTACCTAGATCTGCTATTAAAATTCTATAAGCAAAAGGGGAAAACACTTTAACAGGCCCTCAATTATTTTAGTAAAATATGATCATAGGGGGTAAGACATCAGAGACTAAATAATTAATGGGTAAATATACAAATTACATGCCGGTTATAAGGCTTAGATATTATTAGTTTAGGTTTGCAGAGGGGGTTTTTTCGAAGATGTTTAAAATCAATTTAAAGAGATTATTAATTAGATATATTTTATTTTAATATAATATATTTTCTATTAATGAACTTGTTGTAAATATTATAAATATTATGTATTATAGTTAATGCGTTTAGCAAACTTATGTATTATATTATTTATTGACTACGGTCATGAGAGCCTTTAAGTTGATAAGCGTTATCTAAAATACTTTGTTGCCTCTTCATCTGTTGCGCAATTTGCAATGCATTTAAATGAGATTTTTCTCTTAAATTTTCTTTCCAGACTTTAATCCCGGCGTGTATAAGTATAAACCCTGAAAATATGACGCTCTTGCCAGACATCAAGGCCTCCGATGCCTGCTGCGGTGGCGGTGCTAGTAGCGATGCCAGCAGCAGTTCCGGTGGCAGCCACAAGGGTCACCATGTTGGCCATGACAAAGGCTGCCTGGGCATCAATTGCTGCACCACAGCGGCCAGCTCAGAGTTGTCCATTGATGAGACCTCATCGACCTCTTCCCGAGGATCTGCAGCTTTGGCCACCAAAGTCACGAACGATCTGAATGGCTTGCCGGACTATCATCAGGCAGTGGCTCATGCCAATTTCGATCATTGCGATCCCGTGGATATTGAGTTCTCGGATGTGCGGTACACGGTGAAAAAGTTCTCATTTCCTGAGAGGAAATTCGGTGGGTTCTTAAGCTCTTTAATTATATAGATATTTTACTAATTTAATAATAATATTTATTACTTAAAGTTACCAAGGAAATCCTGCATGGACTTAATGGCAACTTTCGTGCTGGCGAACTTACAGCCATTATGGGTCCCTCGGGAGCGGGCAAAAGCACTTTGTTGAATGTGATGTCCGGCTTTAGGTGAGTCTCTTTTTATTCTTGATCTTGACAATGTATTTTTCCAAGTCAGCATTTATATTTTGTTGAGCTTTTTAATTCCGTTTATACTGCTGAGTATGAAAGGTGGTTTTAATTACATGTCGTGTTCACATGGGTGCATATGAAGTGCAGAAGTCGCAATCATTCCATCAATCAACACACTACTCAAATGTTAATAAACTTTAGCAAATTGCAAATTACCCAGCCTGCACTGCTGTATAATCAATTTGTTTTTTATGGTTTAAGATCTATAAAGTGTAACGTTTTAATCCCATGGAAATGGACCAGGTTTAAAGTGGTTTTTATATGAAATATTACATACTTTGTAATGCAAATTAAGCCGCTCTTAATCTTTGCTTACTTAAAAAATGTACACACATTTTTTCAAGCCCATTCAAGTGTATTTAATTCTAAAATATGATTCACAATCGCCTGATGCATCCGAATGCTCTTAATCTTGGCCTCTTGCTCCGAACATAATCGCATCATTTCCTCTAGGTTCAAGATCTTTTCGAGAACTTTCCGGGATCACTAAATGGACCCCGTTGCACAAGTCTATGAGTCAGTTGCCTTTTAGATTAACGCATCTAAAATGCAATCTCACTTTTGCCTCTCTTGATGGCCATCTGACAGCTATTACAGCATTTTGTTTTGTAAATAAAATATATACACATATAAGTATGCGACGACAGAAAATCTTTTGGCTGGAAACAAAACTTGCAAATTGCTGCTTCTGTTTAATTATGATAGTTGATGTAATGGCGGTGCGGTACACGAGTTTTCATTGCTAAACGTTATCGGTCAGTAAACTATGAACTTGAAACCCGCTCTTTGCTTATATTTTAGGGGTTCGGTTCGTTTGAACTGAGTTCGGTACACTACTCAGCTTCAGAGGCGTTTATAGAGATTTTTTTTTGTATATAGTATACATGCCTCGCTTTGAGCTCGTTCACATTATAATAATTATTTTAATTGCTTGTTTTCGCTGATTTTCTTTTGAGATTTCTTCCACTTATTTTTACACTTTTGTTTTACTCTTTTCTTTCCCCGTTTTTTATTTTTTTTACTTTTCCAACAGCTCCACTGGAGTGTCGGGCAACATACGGGTTAATGGCAAACCTATGGATCCCAGCTCGGAGAGATTCCGCCAAATGTTGTGCTATATCCATCAGGATGATCTGCTGCGTCCCCAGCTGAAGGTGGGCGAGATAATGCTCTTGGCTGCACATCTCAAGTTGGGATTTAAGGTGACCAAGGCCTACAAAATGGATCTGGTAAGGGGAACTCTCAACCTTTTTCAGTGTAAAAATAAAAATACATAACTTGCAAGCCAAGTTAATTTGTTAATAAAAATAAAGGCACTTATATATTTAATGGATTTCAAATTAAGCAAGCTTAAAGATTTTTTCATTTAACTGAAACTTTATATAAAATGTTAGTTACTTTGTTTTCTTAGAAATAAAAGCTAAAATCTTCAGATACATTTTACTTAAATTATCTTAGATCCTTAAAATTAAATTTATACAAGATAAAGCCAACAGGTTCTTAATTAATTAATTTTTTACGAGCTAATAATAATTTTATTTAAAAATGAGTAAGAAAAGCTAACTTCGGGCGGAACCGAAGTTTATATACCCTTGCAGATAATTTGTTACTTTTTAT
>JAEIIU010049697.1:0-17020 GCA_018874675.1 Drosophila baimaii
TCCTCACTGCTGCTGCGCTGCAGCTGATCAGCCTCCACATGGGACATGGGCGCACAAGGAGGAGGGTCCATTAAAAAAAAGTATCTAAAAACTAGCAATTTTCTCCCAGTTTGGCCTATTCTCTGTGTATTTATTTTGGGTTTTGGTAAGGGCTTGGGCAAGGCCAGCTTGATTTCTTTATGTTTTCCCACAAGCTATGTTCTGTATTTTATTTATATTTAAAGTAATGTCTTTTAGAACAGTTTCCAATCTCTCGCTCTTTAAGTGAAGACTCTTTCCCCGTGGCCTGCGCTGGCCTGGCTTAAATCTGTCCCACATGGCCCACATGGCAGTCTCTGTCCACGACGGGGATTTCAATAATTCAATCACGTGGTATTCGTATCGAATAATTGAATAAGTCATCGTGTCGAGCGACACAAATTTCATTTCAATACGCAGAACGTTTAGCGAGCGAACAAACTCAAAGGCGATCTGCCGATGATTGAACGCTCGAGGAAGGGATGGCCGGCCCAGGGTTAGGGTAAGGGAGAGGGGCTAGGGGGAACCGCCAAATGGCAACGTGAGTGATTGTCGCAAAAGCTCAAAGGCGATACACACAACACACAGCTCTTCGAATTGTACTGATTTTTATTTATTTTATGTTTGAACCGAAACGCTCACGGAATCCCAAATGAAATGCGACTGCGCTTTTTGTTCAGGGGGGGTGGGGCGCTGGGGCACCGCCGATATTGGGGTTCAAAGCCCCCCCCTCAGACCACCGAATTGGTGTGGGAAAAATAAAGGGCGAGGCGAGGCGTGGATCCTCCATTAGCATGTTCACCTCGTGGCGATTTCAATCGAATTTTAATTGCCCGAAAGTAGATCTGACTGATTGGGAGAGTTTTGGGCTTTGGGTATCTGCTGTGTGTTTTTTGTGGGGAAAAATTAATAAAACATTCCAATGAAAATTGAGGAATACAAGAATATACATATAAATGCAGCCAGAAGAGTTAGGGAACCCTTGCCTGGCCTGGCCCAGGAATCCCAGGCCTGATTGTGTCACGTAAACTGGGTCGATAACTGACCTACAGAACAGCCCCTGGAATGCCACCGATCGGAGAGGGGACTCATCGATGTTGATGCCGCCGCCGCTTCCCGATAGATTTTTGACATATTTCCGCCGATCGGATGCGCACATTGAACTCGCTGCCATTCACACGCTCCCTGGCCGTGGCCGTGGGAGAAAAATGCAGCAGGATCGATTGGATCTTGGCCAAAAAAAAAAAAAAAGCTGGGCAGAGCTGGGAGAGTTAAACAAATCAATACGAAATACAAAATACAAAATACAAAATGCGAAACACAAAATACACAAAACGATGCAAATGGCAAAAGGCATGTCAACAATGCCGGCGAGTAATTGGCAGTGCTTTCGGCTGATGACGCTCGCTCTGAAGTTGATGATTGCACATCGCACTACTGCGTCCCTCGTCCTGGGACGGAGAACCTCGAACCTGGTGGAGCCTGGATCCGATTGCGATCGCTGGAACTTCTTCTGCGGCTGTTAGGCGGCTAAACATCTGGAGCAGGCAGGGTGCTTCGAACCGAGCAGCTCCACCCATCGGTTGTCCGATCACTGATCTTTTGCCGCCGCCTAAACTGAGCGAAAATGAATTGTTTCGGTCTCATCTCTATCCATAAAAGCCATTGTCGAGGTTAGAGTGAGCTTTATTCCTTATAATTCCCAAGTTCCTTCTCTGACAACTCTAGGAGTACAATTATTTTAACCTCTTTAGTAAGATAGTTCTGCGGGATGATATAAATTAATGCCAGATTTTTCAGCTCCTTTCTCTAGCCATTAAATCCATCATTGAAGTTAAAAGCCGTATTTTTCCTATGCAAAGTTATCCTTAAAATTCCCAAGTAGCTTTTCTGACCACTCTATTATTATTTATTACAAATTTCCCAGCTCTACAAATATTTCTAGCAAGGCAAATATTGTTCTTTTTGGCTGAAGTAATTTGGCTTTGGCTTATTTATTCCTGCTATATTTATTTAATAATTCATTTGATTAATTATTTATTTAATAAACTCCCCTTTTCTCGCTCTGTAAAGCGCAAACCTTTACGTCTTTGATCTGTCACCGCTCGCCAATCGAATCACGGCAGACGCGAGCGGCGGCAGATAAAATTATTGAAATTACATTGGCAAGACGCCGTCGATCGGTGCAACGAGGACTCCAGGGGGTACTGGTGGGCACTGGTGGGCACCTGAGAAAACAGCTGCCGCAGAACACGATCGCCGACACTTACAGCTCTCGCTCCCGCCGCTACAGCGGCTGGCAAAGGCCAATAATTATCGCTTTTAGCCCCGGCCCGGCCTGTCAATGCGATTCGAAAAATGTCGTCAGTGTCGCCCGGTGCCGGGAGTAGTAGCTCATCATCCGATCCCGGGCTCCAGATCCGATCCCGCCGAGCCTCACGGGATGGATACCCTCTCGATCGGCCCTGTGTGTGTGTGTGTGATTTCCCATTCGATTTCGAGCCGTCGCAGCGCTCGTTTTTAAAATGTAATCATCATTAAAATATTTATGGGTTACCTCTCGCTCTAACTGGTCGGCTTGTAATGACCATACATAGCAATTGGTTCTCACGTTCGGGCCACAAAAAAAGAAGGCAGATACCGCGTTGGCCAACGACCAGCGACCAGTGACCAGAAACGCGTTGCCAATTTGGCGTCATCGTTCGAGGCTCAAGTTGAAGTTGAAGTTGCAGTTAAGGCCGAGCTGCTGAAGTTGTCATTGTCATCGTCACCTGTGCCTTTTTGCCAGATTTTTTTCTGATTTCTTGTTGCCGGCAGCTGCTGCGGGACAGTATCTGGCTATCAGCTATCTGCGAATCTGCGAAGCTGCTGGATGCCCAGATTGAAAGTCAATTAATTTGCAAGGCTTGTGAAAGAGGGGATTCAAAGGGTAAATAAATATCTCTTGAGAAATCGAGATAAGGAAATAGGAAGTACCGCAAAGTACAGACTCTACTCAAATGTATTATTTTTAATCAATAAATTAAATTATATTGGGAATATTTCTGAACTAATTTTGTGCTAGTTTCTTCCTTAAATGTATTATATAATTTATTTAAGTAACTGAACCCTAGATGATTTCCCTCTGTCTCTCTTTCTGATTTGTATCTCAATCGCTGTGTGCCCTGCTCTTCGATTTGTGTGCTCGGCGAGGCGTGATCAGTGCGACTGGGAGGGTCTTGAGATCGCCGCTGGGTCCACCCCTTAAAACTGGTGGCTTTTCCAAATGGAGGCGTACACATACTTGTATTTTTCTTAATTTTCCTCTGTGTCCGCTGTCGTTTATCAATTATGACAAATCTTTGCGCATGCGTGGCCAGCGGCGTCGTCGTCGTCGTCGTCGGCGAACGCAGCTATTTATAAACTTGGTAAAAACTTGGTAAAAACTTCGCCGCCGCTCTTCCTCGTATGTACATGTGGCTGTCCCATTCCGTGTTTCATTTTAATTTGTAATTATTTCCTCAGCCTTTTTGCTGCCTTCGCTGCCTGCGTTTCCCTCCGCGATTCAAACGATTCCGTGGACTCTTCTCGGCTCTGCCTTTGCATGTCGCTTTTTTCGAACTTCATTTGCGCTTCGGTTCGGTGACAAATAAATTAAGTGGCAGCCTCAACCAGAGAGGGAAGCCAGTCGGGGAAAAGACACAACAAAAAAGTGTATATAAAAAACAAAGGGGAAAAAAACTAAAACAAGATATAGAGAGAGACTGCCCCAAGGCCCTGGCCCTATTATTGCAACAGCAACAAGTGCGAATATTGGGTTTGCTCAGGCATGGGACTAGCCAGTACCCATTACTATATAGTAATTGTAAAATGCATACGATATAGGTAGGATTAAGTATAACAACAAATAAGAGCTCAAACTGAATTAATTTTAAACAAAAAGAGAGTTTAAATTAAATCACTAGAGCTGCCAGAAAAGCCACTTGGGAATTATAAGCAAAATTTAGTAGGCAGAGACACAAGCTGTTTCTCATTTAAAAGATGATTATATCCTGACTTGGGCACACTATTACAGAAAAATACATAGGAATGCATATATTTATCTTAATTTAACAAAACTTATAATTAAACCTTAAAGTTAATGCAAAGCTTGAGCTTTTCCAATCACTTGAGACAATCGCATTAAACATTGAGTGCTCCCCATGGTAAAATAAATTGTTATAGAAAAAACCTTATGCCCAAAGGCCACGAGAAATACAAATATTATCGCTACGATATAGTATATACATTCGTACATGGCATATACCTCAAGGACCCCGCTTATACCCATCAGAATAATCACTCCAACTAGTGGCAATTAAGAGTAATTCGCTGGTTGGCTGGAGCTTCTTTAAGGGACGCCCCTCTGGGATTTATTAAATGTCTGGCGATTGGAAGCAGGTAATTACCCGCGATGGCGGCCTCAATACACAATATAGTACACAAATATATATAGACACAAATAACTAAGTAAAATGATTTAAAATGCAACAAACCTGGCTGGATTCCCGCTCAAGTCTCTCACTCTCGAGGGAGGGAGACCTCACACATTTCAAGTGTCAAGTGTCCCTGAAAACTACTTCCAACTCTTAACCCTCTCGCGGCCCACACTCGCGCGAAAATTATAACAACTCATCCACTCAATCAAGGGACCGACCGATGAGACTCCTGGCCAAAATCAGCTGCTACCGTTCGGGCCGACCGCATCTTTGCATCTTGGCCAAGTCGCTTATTAATTTGGCATGTGACAAATTGTGCGTTGGCCAGCAATTAGAACAAGTTTTCGAGGATTGTCTGCTGCGAGCGCTGATTTAACAGAATTTCACTGCCGAGACACGTACAAAACGGCTTCGATTTGGCCAAGGAGCGGGAGCACGAGGACGAGGAGCGTCAACAGACGACAAGTGGCACTTTGGCGCATTAAGAAAATCTGTACAAGTGTCACTTTGGCACAAACACACACACACACAGAGAGAGACCAGGGAACAGAAGCCAGACGGAGGAGGAGAGCTGTCAGCTGGAGGAGATCGGGATTGGAGGTGGGCCTGAGCCTGACCCTGAGCCTGAGCCTGAGCCTGAGCGCTGAGCACTGAGCCTGGGCCTGGGCGCGGGTCTGGTTCTGAATTATAACGCCAACGTTCCGCCGCTGTCTGCCTGTCTGGCCGGAGAGGAGGCCCAAAGTCAAATGCAATTCCACTGCACAACAAGGATTACGCTGCGCTTGTTTAATCACTTTTCATTCGAGTTTCGAGCCACAAAAACCAAAAAAAGGAAAAAAAAAGAATGCGAGCCACACGAATTTGTCCAGTCATCGGCATTATTTAATGAGTTGCCAACAGGTTGCCTGCCAACAGGCTCTGCCAGCCAGGCCAAGCGGAAAATCATCGGCTGCGGCTGCGGCTGGTCCAGGTCCAGGTCCAGCTCCAGCTTCAGCCTGGATCCAGATGCAGATTCAGCTGAGTCAGCGCCGCAAACAGAAGCCAACAGCCAAGTCCCTCAGTCAGTCAAGCGGCCTACGCCCGGACGCAGGCGAGGGTTCAGACTGTGAGCTCGATGCCAAAGCCAAATCCGCATCCAAGACCAAGTCCATAGCCAAGTCCAAGACCAAGCCAAGCGGCGAATGCACAGCGCGAAATAGTGGGGAATATTTGCAGGGAAGTAAACGAAATTCAGGCGACAGCGGGCTTCGTCAGTAGCTGTTTCAGGCGACACCCATCAGTAACCCGAAATGCAGAGCCCATAAATAACCCATTTTTTAGGGGAAATCACGAGACCTGGGCTTCCCTTTTTCCGCTCAGTGCTGCCAGCCATGTAAATGCAACTTGTTGGGGACTCTGCCTCTGCCGACACTTGACTTGCCCTCTGCCGGCGTCGCAGTCGCGTCGCAGCGTGTAATGTCAATTTGACAGACAAACTGTCGACCGTTTGAAGCGAATGCAGCTACTGTCTACCAGCCACCGATTATGGATTGTGGCTGTGCGCTTCGCCTGAAGCTCCAGGGAGTATGGCTTCTAGGGAAGAGTATCCTCCAAAGTTCCAAAGATTTCGAATCAATAAGAGGGGCGCCCCAAAGTAGGCTACATAATATGACAGCTTCAAAGAAAGGGGAATGCATACATTTCAGGGGATTTCTTATGGAAAGTGTTGAGATAATCATGATTTTTAAGCTTTAAAATCTCGCAAACAAATCTCCTTTTTCTAAGGACTCAACAACACCTATTGTAAAGGATATCCAGGCCACAGATTCTCTGCACCTTTTCTCTGTGTGAACTTCGAGAGCTCCTTGAGGCCCACAAGAATTCCCAATAATCCAGCCCCCTTGCCGAGGAGATCTATTCCCGTGGCTATCCGGCAGAGGGGCCCAACGCCGCTCCTCCTTCAGCCTGGAGGAGCACTCGAAGTGCTACTTGGGCCTGGGGGATTACACACATGGAGCGGGCGAGATCTCCGGGATCTCTCGCGGCCTGTCTGGCGTTGGCATCCACAGCATTCAATAAAGAATGTTTGCGATTTTTATCTCGCAAACGCCGCGCGCGCGCTCGCTCGCTCTCTCGCCCTTTCGCATTCGGTGATCGCAGATACAAAATACAAGATACCAGATACACACGGTCCCCGAGAAGTTCCTCCAAAATCCGCACAGCCAGCGGCGATCCCCCATTCCCTCCGGGAAGGGGAAAGGGGAGGCCTGGCCCCTTGGCTTAATACTCATAATTGATTAAAAAGAAAATTTCCATGGCATTTATGCGTACCACGCCACTCATACACACAATGTCGAGTTGTTGACAGCCTCCGATGGAGTTGCCCAGTGGCAGGGGGTGCACTCAGAGAAATTGTACATATACTATTAACAGCAAAATGGGTTAGAAAGGTTCTATGGGGTTTTAATCTATATGTTTTCATATATTTGTAGAACGATAATATTTTAAAGAAATTAAAGCAAGCCTACAACTTATTTTTCATAATTCGAACATATATTTCGATTGGGTTTTGATTTAAATATATAAATAAATAAATATAAAAACAGTGTGACCATTCACTATGCACAAAACAAAGCAGTGCCGTAACTATACGTTTTTAGGCAACAAAATGGGTTAGAAAGATTAAATGGATATGTAACGATATATTTCCAAATTAAAGTAAGCCAAAAAATCATTTATTTTAATTTAAAAATATTTCTAGTTAAAGTTTTACTTAGGAAGGAAGATATATAAATATATATTTGTATAAGTATATAAATCTATGATCAAAACGGATCCTAGCTCTAATTGGAGGCTTAAGCCAAGCGTCACCACTTGAACCTACCATATAAATCTATATATTCAATGCAAACATAAAGTAATTGCATTTTATAAAGAAGTGTGACCATGTCCTATTACAAAGCAAGGCAGTGCCATAATGCCGCAAATAGTATTTGCAAATACCTATATTTCTTAGACGTTCCTCTACCCCTTTTGTTGCAGTGCAGCCAAATGGAGGCTCTTCTCTGTTTTGTTCTGGAGTTGGCACTGCTGTTTCGCGGACTGCTGGGAGCGCGTTCGTTGGAAGTAGTTGTCGAAATGTTTTTATTTGTTATCGATTAATCGCTTGAGTCCACAGAACCAACTCCAGCTCGGCCCCAGCCCAGCCCAGCCTCCGTCCCCCCTGCCCGTCCGGTGGCTGAGATACTCGAGTGCCGCCGCTCTGGGAAATGTTGCTGTGTAATTGTTTTGAAGTCTCTCTGCTCGCAGATTGGTAGCAGACTGGCTGTCAGCCAGCCAGCCCAGAGGCCCGGACCCAATCCCAATCCCAGTCCCAGTCCCAATCCGAATCCAAGTCCGAATCCGAACTCGATTTAGCGGGCCCGTCAAAGGCTGATTGATCGATTGCCTGCACACGTTTTTGTGAGCGCATTTATTGAGTATTTTATTAATATCAACTGATCGATGAGCCAGCCGCCTGTTACAATTGCCGCCGCCCTCGGCCTGGGTTCCCCAATTTAACTGCTGGTCTTTTTTAATTGCGTGAAGAGCCCGGGGATGGGGGCTGGTAGTGATTCTTATATGAATGTTTTGGTTTATGCGGAACTTAAGCTTGAAATTTATTATCATAACTCTTAAAAATTTACTTCAATTTGATTGGAAATATCCGAACTGTCTTTAAAAGTGCTGCCTCCAGAGTATAGTGAAAATCCCGCTGTTCCAAACTCATTTTCAGCCCAAGGGAGCCCCCCGAGACCTGCAGTCTAGCGGTCCGAGGAGTACCCCGAGGCCTGTTCCATCAAAGATTCATCAAACTCGCTCAACTCCAGATCAAAATCCAGATCCAGCTCTGGCTCAAACTCCGGCACAAACTCCGGCATAAGACCGGGCTCAAGTTTCAGCTCAGACTCCTCATCAAACTCCGGCTCAGACTGCTGCTCGAGCTCCGGGTCGGACTCCTGATGAAGCTCCGGATCGGACTCCTGATAAAGCTCCGGGCCGGACTCCTGCTTAACCTCCGGGTCGGACTCCTGCTTAGGCTCCGGCTTAGACTTCTTGTTCAGCTTGCGCAGCAGCTTCGGGCTCCACTTGCACCTGCGCACCACAAGAACGGGCTTCCTCTTCTTCGCCTTCCTCCTGGCCTTGGCCTCCTGTGCCTTCTGATCCTCGGCGACCAGCTGGGCGCAGCGGCGGGCGTCCAGGAAGGAGGTGCCCTCCAACTGCGGCAACGGCTTGGGACGGCACGTAACCCTGACCAGATACGGCGAGGCATAGTACCGCTGGTCGTAGCCCACGGCACCCTCGCACTCCGGCGGCTCCCGATAGGCCCGTGCCAACTCCTCCAGCTCCGGATACACATCCTTGAAGATCTTCCCGTTGCGTCTGGGACTGGCCTTGGGCTCAGCTTCCACTTGATTCAGCTGAACCCGCGGCAGCGGAGGATGGAACTGGCTCTTGATGGGCGCCGCCATCATGTCCCGGATCCTGTCCTGGACCCAGTTCTCGTGGCCGGGCGGCAGGCGCCACTCGCCGTAGGCACTCATGTCGTCGAAGGAAACGGGCACCGGCTGGCGCTTGGGTTTGGCAGCCAGCTCCTCCAGCTTTCGCTGCTCCGCCAACTCCTTGGCAGCCTGCGCCACCTCCTCGGGGGTCATCAGGTACACCTCCGGCTGGGACTCGTGCTTCTTTTTGGACCATTTTGCGTAGTTTCGGCTTCGGATGTTCACAGCGCGACCCATTTTCTTGGTTTTATATTTGTTTTACTCGTTTATGTGTTGTCTGGTTGGATCGAAGACTCGAATGACGTCTGGTATTTAATTTTTCTTCGTTTGACCTTTGCCCAGCTTGCTTTGTTTTTTATTTGGTCAAAATATTTGAGAGAATATTTCTTATGGCATAAATTTGGCTTATTTCGATTGTTTGGGCCTATCGATAGACCATTTCCCAATGACTTGAAATAACAAGAATTCCCATATGCAAGCAATTTTATGGCTGGCGACGAAAATCGCACTCTCACCGCTCTCTCAAAGCTGAGAGCGTAAAAATCTAAAAACAGATTGTGCGCACGGATGTATAATGCGTGATAGCATAGCACACATACAGTCGTCGACTGCCTCTGTATGGGTACAAATGAGCGGCTGGCTCTAGAGCGCGCTCTCTCTGGCTTTTGAAGCCAAATTTCAAGATACCCTGGAGCCAGCTCTAGAGCCAGAACGAAAAAGACGTCCATCAAGCGACATTTTGTTATTAAAACGTCTTTGCTTTCAGCTCTAGCTAACATACAACAGCAATACTAAAGAGAGGCGCCCAAAAGTAGCTAAAGTAAGGGTAAAATAAGCTCATTACTTAAAATTAAAGAAATATTATTAACTTCATAATGTGGCTGTACCGTATTTAAATTGTATTTTATTAATACCGCATTTAGCTGACAATGATCGTGTTAAACAATTCCCCAAACAAACTTCCCGCTCTATGTGCCCTAAAATACCCCGAAATCGATCAGCGGAGGGCTCCGATAAGATCGGGCAGGAGCAGTCATACATATAGGCTGTAAGCTCTCCGGAGATCGTGACTTCTGCGAAGCGATTGATTGTGTGCGGCTTCCATTGAAAATCGGCTACCAACTTGGCCAAACTAGATCAGGCCCATTACCCTGCCCACTCCCCCAGTGCCCCCGACAAAAAACAGACTCGTGTCGCGATGGGGGGGCTCTGATAACCGGCGGTTAGTCGCAGAAGAACCAGCGGTTAGTGGGTTAAACTCAGCTCGAGAGCTCTCGAGAGAGGCGACATTGTCGCACCCGAAAAAAAAACGCGGAAAAAACGTATTAAATACAAATTTCCTGGTAATAAAAAAGACAGGGGGACTGCGGGCTGCCAAAATAAAGAAATAAATCTTTACACCCAGCAAGAGTGGCGGCCAGAGCGGGGGGGGCAGGGCCCAGGCCAGGCAGAGGGGAGACGGCGAGTGACTAACTCGAGTTGGCCTCACTGTTGTTGCTGTTGTTCTCTCGTATCTGTATCTGCGTGTAAATCTCGCTCACATCCAGATGAAATACGGAGAGGCAGGCAGGCTCAGGCCGAACCTCAAGTCGACAGAATTTTTATTGGAAATCTGTACGCAGAAATAGTCATCATCGTCATCATCATCATTGGGTTGGGGATTCGGATTGGGATTGGGTTCGGGATCGCATCGCATCTTCTGCTTGTTTCCAGAGATGCCTCAAGATGCATATCGCTGTTCGCGCCGCGGCAATAAAAATATATATGAGCTGTTGATGACTGCATATAAAAATGATACAAAACGAACCCTCGGATCTGGGATATAGCGTGATATATGCGATGTGTGTGATATATGTGTGTCGAACTCCTGGAAACCTCTGCCTGGTTCTCCGCCACAAGCGCCGGCTGGAACTCGCCGATCGAGAACTCTCAGGGAACTCTCTGAAGAGATGGTTCCATGCCATAGATACATCGAAAGATAGCTTAAGCTGAGATTGTGGCTAAAACAATCAAATCACCGATTAATCGGATGCTCAACCTCAGGGAACTCAACTGAAAAAACCACCTGGCAGGCAGGCTATCGAGTGTCGGCATTTGCGAGAGAGGGGATAGCCTGCGAGCTTTCGCAACCGCAGAGCCGGCGAATCTAATCCCATTCCGCATTGCCAAACCAATCTGGACCTTGGCCAGGGCCTGGCTTAAATCAGACTCGTCTCGGGGATTGCATTTAATTGCTATAATTTTTCAATTGCAACAAAAGGCGGCGTCGGAGACAATGGCCGAGACAAAGCCTGGCTGCTGGCTGGCGATATCCATTCAAATCGGAATCCAAAACCGAGATTGTGCGAGTATCTGTATCTGTATCTACACATGTATGTGCGAGTGCATTCAGGCAGGTGGGGACGAGATGGATTTCCTGAAATCAAATCTAGCAAATCAGACCAAAACCAAACACCGAAAACCAAACTAAGACCGATGTCTGTCTGTCTGTCTCTGGCAAAATGCTAAATGCTAGTTGTCAGCAGAAACTAAAATTTTAAATGCCTTCCTCCAGACATTGGGGCAAAAAGTGGGTGGCATTTTGGGCTGGCAAGTGGAGGGGAAATGGGGGAAAGTCGAGGAAGTCGGGCGGCTGGCGGCAGGCGGCGGAGCGTGCCATCAATATGGCAAACGACGACAAACGCAAACTTGGCAGCGGCTGAGTGAATCGACGACGCTGGCATTGAACAGAAGGCAGCTATCTATCCGAGAGATACACAGTCCCCGCCCCTCCACACCCCCGCCCCCCGCCTCAAACAGCCACCTCCCCCGCCAGCTTCGAGCTCTTACAGTTAAAGATACAGATACACATGTGCACTGAGAGCAAATGAAAGGAAGTGAATGGAATATTCCCAACTGGGAAATAAATCTTGTTTTAAACAATTTCAGCAACCTTATACCAGACCTGATTCTGGGCTTTGTTTGTGGATCAAAATATATAATATATATCATTTTCTTTCTATACTTTCCCTGCTCTTAATTAAAAGACTTTAATTTAATTTTAACAAAATAAACAAGCATCTCTTCTTTGTCTCAGTGCCGCCTTTGGGTCGGCCTTGCTCCGCTCTGCTTTTGGCCAGGTCCGCCTGAGCTGACTGAGCTGGCTGTTGGCTGTTGCCTGCTGGCTCTTGGCTTGGTGTACAATTACCTTAACGCATCGACAATTATACGAATGGCTGGCTGCCGCTGCTGCTGCCACTTGGAGATGGGGCCAAGGGTGGGGCGGTCTTGGCTGGTTTAGCTGTTAGCTGTTAGCTGTTTTAGCCATGCCTCGGACCAGCCCATCAGGTGCGATATGCGATACGCAGGCGACGCGTCGACGGTTGAGACAATTGCGCCACAAAACGGTTGCGACTGGATGCCCCAGAAGATTGCCCCCCTGAAGCCCCCTCAGGGAGCTGTGGAGGAGGCCCTAGACCCACAGCCGAACCCGACCACCAAAGAACCAACGCCCCCAAAAAAAATGAAGAAAAAAAAGTAAAAATAAAATAAAGAGAATGCCCCCACATATATGAACAACATAGGAGGTTGACAGGTGGTTGGACTTCAGTGAACTTGTCCTCATCCGAAAAGTAAGGCAAAGAGCAGCCTAATTAAACTAAAAAATATATTGTAAAATAAACCATAAAATAAAGAAGTAAATAGTTAACAAATAAGCCAAGAATTTAAGGGCATTCCAGGCTGAAATTATTAACAAAATGATTCCTTTCAAATGAATAAATATATTTAAATTTAATAAAAGGAACTTAGGTAAGCCTATTAGCTTATTTATAGTTACTTTTCAATCTATATTATTTTATAAATATTTTTAATTCCTACATAAATGTATGTATATATTCTATACAGCATCCCTTTTGAAATAAAACCGAAATGATTGCCTCTATCCAGGTGGCAAGGGAAACTGAGACCTGCCCGTCGGTTTATTGCGGTTACCATGGCCATATCTCCGGCTCCGGCTCCGACTCCATCTCTCCGTCTCCATCTGCCGACAAATGCGGCTTCCCCGGAAAACTGATTGAATTGAGCCCAGGCACTTGGGGCAATAATTCCAGTATTTATTCGTGGGGCGGCTGGGGCGTGGCCCCGGCCTGGGGCACAGCCACATCCGCCTCCTCATACGTTGGATTAAATTGTATTGAAAACTTTAGCGCTCGCTCGCCCCGAAAAAGACAGGCGAAAAAGGATGCAGGCTCTATTTACTTTTTAATTGGCAAAATTAATGCAATGCAATGAAACGAAGCCAGATATGGGGATAAAGTATCCAGATCAAATGGGAATCCCTTATTTTCCCGGACTCGGATTGCGAGGGGTTAGGAGGAGGTGGAGGACGACGAGGAGGAGATGCAGGCTGGGGCTGAGGCTGAGGCTGAGGCTGACATGCCAACGGCACTTTGTTGCCCTGCTGCTGGTGGTGGGGCTGATCTGGCTGCTGTTTTGTAATTCTTAGAAATTCAATTTTCAACTTAAGGAATACAAAAACAACTGAAGCAAGTGATTAAGTGAAAACCAGCAACAACAATAACAAGAGCAATAACCAGAGCACATGCAAAAACAAAAACAGCAATGGTGAAGAGTTGAGGGAGGGGAAAGAGTGAAAGAAAACTAAAGTAAATTTTAATGTGTCAGAAATCGCAAGGGGAAATACTCTACATAATAATTAATTTACTTTAGTTCAATGATATAAAAAAGGCCAAAGTGCAAAAGGGGTCGCTGCTTTTAACGCAGGCGTGACACTATAATTCCCAAGCAGTGTCTGCATACATTTATTTATGCATTTACGCCGAGTGTTAACTCTATATTTTAACTTTTAAAACTAATAAATCTAATAAATACGTAATAATTAAGATGATCATTATATTATATATTTTATATTTTAGCCAAGATCCTATACAAAGCTCTTTAATTAGAGAGAGCAACTGAGTTTGCTGGAAACCCTTTGGTTTTCTTTTCAAATAAAGCCAAATTTAGAGTCCTCTAGTTTCCCATAGTTATAAGAAAACCCCCTAAAGCTCATCGTGTATCTTTCCAACCAATATTATTTTGAAGAACTCCTGCTCTATATTGTGTATTTCTATGCTCACTTTCTTCCCTGAACTCGGCCTGTTCTCACATTCGCCATACCCCTTAGGAGTTCGCAAAAAAAAAAGAGCAACAGACACACACTGAAAACAAAATAAATAAATAAATAAGCATTCGAGGAGAGAGAGACCGAACTGAGACTGAAATGCTGCTTGGCGGCGTCGCGGTTTTGATCCACTCGCATAATGATAATGAAGATCATCACGATGACGACGATGACGATCTGGGACGACGACGACGCTTTGGCATTGGCATTGCCCTGCGCGATCTCAGTCCGTCCGTCAGTCAGTCAGTCATTCGAGCAAGTCAGTCACACATATTGAAATAATTATTATCTGCATTTTGAGATCGGCAGAGCACAAGACTGCGACTCCGCCGCCGACGGAGGAGTTCGGCATTTGCGGCCCCACAGCCACGGCGAATTGAAGGCCATAAAAAATCAACGCATATTGCACACTGTCAATCCAAAAAACATCTCAGCCACATGTACTGAGAAAGCCAGCAGGGGCTGGGGGCGGGGGGGGCTGCACTGAGAGAAAATAACATATAAAATAATGGCAGTAATCAAAGGGATTTTCCCCTAAGTGCATCCATTGCAAGGCACTTGGGGAAAAAGGGCGAAACTTTGTTGCTAATATTTCTAAGATGTTAAAATGTAAAATAAAACTAGAAATAATGTTGTATAAAATACAAAAAACAGAATTTAAATAAATATATCATTGCATATTAAAATGAAATGCTAAAAAACTAAGCAAGAAACCTCTTTTCCTAAATAAAACACCTTTCTTATATATATTTTTTTGAGTGCAAAGAGAGTCAGTTACGGGCACAGCTCATTAGCACCAGCGAACCCGCACTATCCAGCTCTCCCGCTCTCTCTTGCTCCTCTCATGCCATCTATATCCCTTTGAAAGGAAGTGATAATCCTTTGACAAAGGCAAAGGCGACCCCCGCCCAAGTTTGCTGCAAAAAAAAAAACGTATAACCTGAGGATTTCGCGCATTTCGAACGGCGCGTGAAGTGAACAAGAAAATCCGTGCAAAAAGAGCCGGGAGAGGTTTGGAAATTCCCCAAAGAACCAAAAACCGAATGACAACAAGCCCCTGTCGCCCCCGTTGCCCCCGTAGCCCCTCTCCCCACCACGCCACTGTGTAATGCGACGTGTTTGCCTCAATTCGAGCATATGAAAACGGTTTATTTTGCTCGATTAAGTTGCCTTTTGAAATGCGATTCAAGGCGGCTGACAAACGAATGCGAGAAGAGCAGAAAAAAAGAATGAAATCAAAAGGAAAAGGAAGCGGGTTGGGGGGAAAATCCCAGGAAGCTGGAAAAGCGCGACAGGAAGCAATAAAAAGCGAGGGAGCCATCGGAAGTGAAGTGGGTCCCCGCTAATATATGGCCAAGATATTGAAAGCCGTTTTCCGGTGGCTCAATAACAATGATTGAAGCTATTGAAGGGGTTGGACAGCTAAGTACCTTAAATTCCTTAACTAAAACTGACAAAGAAAGTATTTATCTGCAAAAGATTACACTTGATACGACTCCCTGATAAGTAAATACTATTTCTCTGTTAATAATTATGATTAATAAAGTTAACTAACTCACAGAATGGCCTCTGAAACTATATATACAAAGAACAATGCCATAATATAAATATAATAATATAAAATCACTCCTCTTAGGGCTGCATAAACCCCCATAAAATGGTTAATTGGAAAGTATCGGTAGCCTGACCTTGGCCCCGGGCCAGATAAGATAACATCTATAGGTCTTATGTATAGGTAGCTCGGGGAGTATATGTATATAGTTACGAGCGTAACAAGCCATAAAACTTTCACCGATAAACATCAATGGGCGGCCTTACCTCAGTGTTTTTCCCTCAATGGGAGACGACAGGTAGCTAACCCGATCTCGATTCCGAACCCGATCGCAATCCCAATCCCGATCCCGATGCCGGTAGCCCAGCGCTTTACGATCGCAGCCATAAAACGATCTGATTCGATCCGAAGAAAGGTTTCAATTGCAAGTACCGAGTACCTAGCCTCGAGTATCGATACCGCCGGACATGGGACAGTGACACCGGAGTGTATCATCGATCCTCAGACAGTAGCCGCGGCGCCATAAAAGTGTACTTGAAACTCGTAAATCCGAGAGAAACTTTTACGAGTGCATGCGATATTTTTACGACTTTATTATTAGATGTCATGGTTTTTGGGAAATGGGAAATGGGTGGGAGGAGAATTGGAAACTGGACAGAGGATGGGAAAGAGGTAACGCCTCTCTATATCTTCCCTGGGTTATCTATGGGAAAGTGAGGTAAGAATCTCAAGCATCCAGCAAGTCTTAATTGAAAATGTAATAAAAATTGAGGGATTTCAATGAGAGATAAGTCTGGGCTTTTAAAAAAAACACATTTTCCCTTATTTATGTTAAAAACAAATGTACAAAAAATATTCCCTGAACTAAAGTCAGCTTCCCTAATCGATGGAAGGTGGAAGAGTCTGAGGTATGACTGTAAATCATAATACCCTTCAGCCAATTTCCTGTCTTCCTCCTGCTCCACCTCCGCCTCCTTCTCCCCCGATATTTAGCCCATTACTGCCCCCTGATTTTGCTGCTCCTGCTGGATTTATATATATATAAATATTGCCTTTTTTTCTCGGGACGCCCACACAAGGATCTCGCCGTACTTTTGTACTTTCGGATCCCAAAGACGACGCCTCTCTCCCTGCCGGGGGGACAATATTTATAACTTTTCGTGGCGCGCGTCTCAATTCATTTGTCGTGTGTTCGAGTACCTCCCCGCCCTGGGCCCTGGGCCCGATTGCGCCCGAGATCTGCCCCCCCGATTTCGCCGAGTGTCTGCCACCTACGTAAGCGTATAATTCGTTTAGCGTCAAAAGGCAG
>JAEIIU010049703.1:0-13961 GCA_018874675.1 Drosophila baimaii
GCCAGCAGTTGTCGTCCTCCCCCAAGCGGGACACCCCATTCACGGGCAGCACCATGCCCCTGCCCAGCAGCTCCGGCGGCAGCCTCTCCGCCTCCGACAGTCCGGGCAACTCGCTGGAGCGTAACATCAAGCCCTCGGACATACTGCGGCAGAAATCCTCGGAGAATCTGGATTCCAAATATGCAGCGAATCGCAAGACCACACCCGAGCTGGGCAAGTTCGTGAATGTGAATAATCCGGAGCTAATGGAGGAGCTGGGACGCAAGATGGTGGGCAAGAACGAGAACAGCTTGGAGCAGGCCAAGCGAGGTGATGCCGCCACGGGCTCTCCTTCGGGTGGCGGCAGCCTGGGACGCACTGCATCCACGCCTGGCCGAGCCCTGACACCGGGACGAACTGGCGTGGGTGCCTCGCCCACTGGCAGCTTGAGCAAGACCGCCAAACTGGCGGCCACGGACAGCAGCTCCACGAGCAGCCTGGAAAAGAAGTCACGCACCTCCCTGCAGGCCAGCGATGCGGAGGGCGGAGCTAACCAGCGTAGTGTGGGCTCCAAGGAGTCGCTGGCATCCCAAGGCATATCGGAGGTGGTGAGTTGGCGAGCTAATACCTCAACTATTCCTCTATATATATAGGGATATTTAACCCGTATATGTATTCCTGCAGATCAAGAGCTACGAGAGCGTATCCTCGCTGAGTTCGGACAGCGCCAAGGCAGCGGCAGCGGCGGCGGCGGCGGCATCAGCAGCAGCATCTTCAGGAACGGTGGCGATATCAGGAACATCGGCGGACAACGAGCCCTACTACGACAGCGTGCCGCTGGACAATGGCGAGGGCGAGTATGTGTTCATCAAGCCCGGCCGCACCGGCTCCTCCTCCAGTCGCGATGACCTGTCGACGCCCGGCAGCAGTAGCACCCTGCCCCTGGCCAATGTGGCGGATCCCGAATCTCCAGGCCGAACCTCCAACTACGTCAACATCGACTACTTCCTACAGTGAGTTGTTTGGATGCTCTCTCTTTCTTGGGCTCTCACCATCCAATGCTGATCTTTCCAGGCAGAGCAACGAGACCCGCTCTAGCTCGCTGGACAGCGACGGGGAATACGAGGGTCCGCCCATACTGCGCACCATTTCGCATGACGAGCAGACGGCCACGTCACAAACCACGCCGGGAGCCCTGCGCAAGGTAAGTTCTCTCAGTTCACGGCTGAATGCCTTGCCCAGTGTTTAGTATAGATCTCAGTAGTAGCATTAGCATTAGGCCATTAGCATTGCCCACCCAACCCCCATTTCCCATACCCAGAGAGCAGCCAGCTCATCATCATGATCATCATCCGCAAAAACAACAACACTGTGTTCCAGTGTCATTGTAGCTGCGACTCCCAAAGCTTAGCTCAGCTCATCTAAGGGTTGTGTTGATGCAATCTCTGCCCCTTCGGATGACTGAGATGACTAAGCGCACGCTTCAGCACTTAACATATATTTCGTTATCGCTAATTGATTCCAAATTGCATTGCCAAAGCCAGCTACTACTGCTTGCTGTCCGTCTCAAATTAGACAGGTTTCGAGGTAGTTTTTGGAACTAGAGTTATATATTTTTGTTCTGCGAAAAAGCGGAAATGGGAAATGCTCTCGTGTGCTGGTGGGAAAATTTAGTTTTGCGTTTACTTATATACTTGTATCTCGGAATATTCCCTGGCACTCGTATAGCTTTCAAAAGAAAACGATACGCGAGCTACAGCTACTTCATAATTCATTATTCATTCATTGATTAGAAGTTATATTTACTTTTCATGCAATATGTAGGGCCTGGCAAGTGTTTGTCAAAGCAATATGAGTATTTAAGAGGGAAAATCCTTGAAAACTATACCCCAAATATCCTTAGCTTATTAAAAATGCATAACCTTAAGTTAAATTACTTATAACCAGAGCTTGCAAATAACAGTTGATGGTTTTTCCTATAGAAATATCAGACTATATCAGAAATACCATAGTTTTTCTGTTCAATTGAGTGTGCTCAGTTGAGTTCATACGCTCTTTTAATGATCATTTTAAGACAGTGATTAAGTTGAGCGCTCGCACTTGGAGTGTCACAAGAAAACCACAGCGTGTTCCATGGTTTTTTGTGCAATTGAGTGTCCTCAGTTGAGTTCTTCTTGTTACGCTCTTTTAATGACAACTTTTATGTAAGGGATTCAGTTGAGCGTTTGCACATTAAGTGTCACAAGAGAATCTCACCGTTTCTCATAGTTCTCCTGTTCGATTGAGTATGCTCAGTTGAGCTCTTCTTGTTACGCTCTTTCAAAGACACTTTTTAGCAAGCGATTCGGTTGAGCGTTCGCACTTGGAGTGTCATAAGAGAAGCTCAGCTCTAGGAAGTCTTTTTTTTTTGTCTGTTAAAGAAGGTCAACTGTTGTTTGTGAGCTTTGATTATTACTAATATTATTACTAATACAATTTACTAACCATAATTTTCGTTTCTTTTGTCTTTACCCTCTCTCTCTCTCTCTCTCTCTCTCACTCTTTCTCTCTCTCTCTCTATTCTCTCTTCTCCCAACAGAACTTAGTTTCAGCGATACTTGTGAGTACAGCGGATCAACTTACGTTATAGCTTCCTGTATAGACCATATACCTATCTCTATAAATATATATATATATATATTTATATATATTCATATAGACATATCTGTGTACATAATCGTGTATGATCTGTTTTGATATAGCTTTTGATTGCGCTTTTTTTTCCCTCCCGTTTGTGTTTGTTTATCATTTGAGTCTTGTCTTCCTTTTTGCTTCACTTTATCATGCCCATGATTACACCGTAAATGTACTTGTTTTTTGTACGAATGTAGATAGACATATACATCTATATATATATAGTAATATATATATATATATATATATATATTATATATGTATATATATATATATATTGCGCACTTGATCCAACCCCGATCGAATTTCCATGTGGTCTATGTCCTCCTATTGCTCTTGCTCTTGCTCTCACTTGTCGTAAACCGGACACTGTCTATATATATATATATACTCCCCTCTCTGTCTGAGTGGCGTGCCCGCCGCCTGCTCTTCATCTACATACTCCATGCCAGATTTTGGTTCGGTTTTTGTGTCTTTTATAGTCTTGCAAATGTTTATATGTAATATATATATTGATACAAAGCCCCGGTCCGATTGCTTATCCCTCATTTCATAACCAAAAATCGAAAAAGCGTACTACGCATAATATTTATATTGTTTGCAAGACTATTCACGGTGTCGGCTGTCGCCGATGTGTATTTTGGAATTGGAATTGGATAAACAAAAAGGTTGTAGACACCACCACCCTTGCCATCCCATCCCATCCCATCCCATCCCTCTGTTTCTGTATATAAATTATGTTTCTTTCTGTGTACAACACTCTTAAGCCGCCACTCGCACAACCTCACATCTCATCCCGAAAAACTATTCAATTTTCCCCCCTTCCTTAGGTCTGTGGAAATGCGCGCGGTGCCAAAATACGTTCCATACTCAGCTCGATTATCCAGAGCGAGACGATCTATGTGGAGTGCCTAAATAAAATGATGCAGGTGAGTTGCTTAATTGGTATTTAATATCCTTTTAAATATATATATTAAACTGGGATAACAAGTCTCTTTGGCGTGAACCTTTGAGCAAAGATTCAGGGAAGAGTCGCTTACTTGTTTACACCTTCTCTTAAGTCAAGTGGGCCTTGGGTTTACAATTAATCGTTTTTGTTACATTGAAAGGGGTATTTTAATAGTAGTTAGAAGAAGATATTTAGAAAAGGATATTTTCGAACTTGTAAAGTATATTTTCTTTAATCAGCATCATTAGCCGAATCGATTTAGACCTGCCTGTTTACTTAGACTAGTCTCTCAGTCTTAGAGCTCTCTTGATGAAACCTTCCTCAACGTTTTATTTATTTCTCTTGAGGCTGTCCATATTTCACTATAATTTGATGATTTTTGAACTCCTCCTATCCCCCATAAGGTGATTATGTAATATATGGACAGCTCCTAGCTCTTGCCTCCTAGTATATATGTAAGTCTCTGAACTATACATCCCATCGTATTCATGTATGTGGTGGACAGGTGATTATAATGATTATTTATCATATATCGACCAATTTATCGCGCTTAATATCTTTTCGAGAATATATTCAAGCTTGAAATATTGAAAAAATATCGCATTTAATGGAAAAAAATATAGAAAAAAATATCGCATTTATGTTAAAATATCGAAAAAATATCGCAATCGATATTTTAACATTAAATGCTATATTTTTCGATTTTATGTAACTAGAATCGATATTTTAACATTAAGTGCGATATTTTTTCGATTTCAAAAGTAGAATCGATATTTTAACATTAAAATATTTTAACATTAAGATATCGATTCTACTTTAACATTAAAATATCGATTCTACTTTTGAAATCGAAAAAATATCGCACTTAATGTTAAAATATCGATTCTATTTATTTAAAATCGAAAAAATATCGCATTTAATGTTAAAATATCGATTATATTTAACAATCGAAAAAATGTCCCAAAAATAATTTAATTTATTTGTCTATTTTAAGCATTTATTTATTTGTTTTGTATATGTTACTTAACAAAAATAGTTTAAACTAAGCTTAAGTTCTTTTTTGGCACATTTCGATATATTCAAACAGAATATCGATTTAACGCGCATATATCGAAACGTTAAAGAAATAGAAATAAATGCAAACTTACTTGTTTTTGAGCATATTTTTATTTAGTTCAAGATAGAGGGTTTTCAGAACTACCTTTTAATTTTCTAAAAATCCAAAGACTATAGCTTATAGAGCCTAGCTCTAATTCGATGCTTAAGCTAAGCCTCACCACTTGAACTTGCCTACATAGCTGTTCCTCTTAGAGAGGGATCTCTGTTAGAGATCTTAATCGGAATCATTGGGACTACCTACAAAGGGCACGCACACTTCGACTTCCTTGAGGTCCATTCACTCCTCCATTCATGTGTATTTATATCTCCTTTTTTTTTGGCTCTAAAGACACACGAGAGTTATGAAAATAAATACAGATTAATATGTATATTAGCATAGCATTTGAGACTTGTGCTTTACATTTGTTGTTTTTTTTTTTGTTTTATCTGAGATTAAAGCCTTGTCAGCCCTCTTTGGTGATCGATCCATGTGCTGACTCTTAATAAGCGTGGACTTGGACCCACGGCTCGCTCTCTCTTCGTCCCTGGTTGCTATCCAAAGAGAGAGCTTTCATTCGTGCTCTGAGAACGAAGAGAGCAAGGGTTTCTTTCGGCCAAGGAAAAACCGATCAAGCTCGGCTCGGGCCAGACAAAAGAGAGCGAATAAAAAGAGAGATGGTTCCAATTTATATATATATATATATATATACGATTTATCGGAGTCCGTTAAGAGCGCCGAGCTCGATTGGCTTCTGCCGGTGATGTAAAAAGCCAAGACCAAAGACAGTTTTCCGGCACTCGAACAGGCACCGGCACAGCCAGACGTCCGAAAATAAAAAACTAACCGGAAAATTCCACTTCTTCTCCGCCACCACCTTGCGACTTAAACCGATAAATATAATATAAAATAATCCCAAATCCAAGTGAATCAGTGGAAAGTAAACAACAACAACCACCAGAAGTGACAGAGATCAGTGGGAATTTTTTTTTGCAACCTAATTTCGACTAAAAGTTGCAGCCAAAAAGTGAATTAAACTAATTTGTAAAAAGGTGAAAGATACTTATATAGTATCTGTGCTGAAACTTAAAGCCAAAAGAAGTAGCAGGATCAACCCAGACAGAGCAGCATCAGCAGGAGCAAGAGTATCATCTGAAGGAGGAAAGATAGCAAAGAACATCCCCTTGAAAGCCAAAGGAACGAAGACTCCCAGCCAGCGATGATGAACAGCCGCCGTCGTCCTGGTACCCCACCGCCACACATCACTCTGCTGGCGGCTAGAAACGGATTTGGCAGCCGGAGCATGTCCTATATGGCCAGTTGTTCCAGCAAAAGTGGTGGAGGAGCCGCAGGAGGAGGAGGAGCCAGGCCTAAGCCTACCTCACCGGGCAAAGCGGCGGCCACGGCGGCAGCAGCAGCGGCAGTGGCAGCAGCAGCAGCAGCAGGAGCAGCCGTAGCGGCAGCAGCAGCAGCAGCAGCAGCTCCTCCAGCATCTGCAGGAGCAGCAGCAGCATCACCACCCCTGTCCGCCAGGCATCTGTGGCCCAACTCCAAGGATGCCTACGATCTGCGTGATGTCATAGGTGTGGGAGCCACCGCTGTGGTCTATGGCGCCTATTGCCTGCCGCGCAAGGAGAAGTGTGCCATTAAGCGCATCAGCCTGGAGCGATGGAGCACCTCAATGGATGAGCTGCTCAAGGAGATCCAAGCTATGGCCGCATGCAATCACGAGAATGTTGTGACCTATCACACCTCCTTTGTGGTGGAGGATGAACTGTGGCTGGTGCTCAGGCTCCTCGAGGGCGGCTCCCTGCTTGACATTATCAAGCACAAGATGCGGGTTTCCAACTGCAAGCATGGGGTGTTCGATGAGGCCACCATTGCCACGGCCCTGAAGGAGGTGCTGCGTGGTCTGGAGTATTTCCATTCGAATGGACAGATCCATCGGGACATCAAGTCGGGAAATATACTGATCGGGAGCGAGGGCATCATACAGATCGCTGACTTTGGAGTGAGTGCCTGGCTGGCCACGGGCCGGGACTTGTCGCGGCAAAAGGTGCGCCACACCTTTGTGGGCACACCGTGCTGGATGGCGCCCGAGGTGATGGAGCAGCATCATGGCTATGACTTCAAGGCGGACATTTGGTCGATTGGCATCACGGCCATTGAGATGGCCACCGGAACGGCGCCGTACCACAGATATCCCCCAATGAAGGTGCTCATGCTGACGCTGCAAAACGATCCGCCCACCCTGGAGACGGATGCCTGCAGCCAGGATCAGTACAAGGCCTACGGGAAGACATTCCGCAAGATGCTCGCCGAATGCCTGCAGAAGGATCCCACGAAGAGGCCCACGGCCGGGGAGCTGCTGAAGCATGCGTTCTTCAAGAAGGCCAAGGATCGCAAGCATCTCATCCAGACGCTGCTGCAGACCGGGCCGCACTTCAAGAGTCGGACCCACAAGTGGGCGGCCAAGAGGATGCCAGCCTCCGCGGGTCGCCTGCATCGTTCGGTGAGCGGCGAGTGGGTCTGGTCCAGCGAGGAGGAGGACGACAGTTGCAGCTCTGCGGGCTTCGTGTCGGGTTCCAGCTCGGGTGGCTGCGGCGGCGGCGGCGGCATATATCTGATGTCTTCGGACTCGGATTCGGAGGACAGGCCCATGAATTGCTTGGAGCGAGTCGATTCCTCGGACAGCGATAAGAAGGAAGCATCACCGGAGGCCACAATGGCGGCACCTCCACCTCTTTATGCACCACCTTCGCCGGCTCGTGCTGCTCCTCCACCTCCGCGTTCTGCCTCTGCTCCTCCTGACGGCGTCATCCAACAACTGGCCGGTGGGCTGGCCCAGCTACCGCTGCCCAGCGAGTCGTCGTCGACCATTGTTAATCTTGTCCTGCGCATGCGTATGCGCAACGTGAAGCGCGAACTCCACGACATTCGCTTCGAGTTTGTGGCCGGCAAGGATACGGCCGGTGCCATTGCCAGGGAGCTGGTGGATGCCGCCCTAGTGGATGCCCTGGACACCGAACCGACGGCCCTGCATCTGGAGAAGCTGATAGCCGCCAGGGCCACGATGAAGAAGATCACCTTTGAGTTGATTTCCGGCGTCCAGCCGGGCGAAGTGCCCGACGAGCGTTCCTTGGTGGGCTTTGCCCAGATCTCCATTGCTGAATAGGACAGTAAAGCCAAGGGAATCCTAGGGAATCCTAGGGAATCCTAGGGAATCCTTTATAATTATAAGATATTCCTTTTTTTTTAGAAAAAATAAAACAAAACAAAAAATGAACACTAGACTCTATAGATCTATAGCTCTTCTATTATTAATATTTATTTTGTTTTATGTTATATATTTTTATAAACACAATTTTAACCTAAAAAAAACTTCGCTTTAATAGGGAACTGAAACTCTGTCCCATTTGTGCCTTCTTCTTAAATCTACGCCCCATTTACCTCGCCCCGCTTATTATTCGTTTTCCTACATATATTTATACATATTAAATTGTATCCATATAGCACCACAAAAAAATATATATATATATATATCACGATGTAGTGCTGCCACTATATAGTGCACCCATGTATCTTGAAAAAGAAAATAAATAAAGCTGTTTTTAATTGCTAAGACCAATTGAATGAAATGGGGGGAAGATCAGTTGGAATACTTGGAATAATCGTAGAAGTAATAATATTAATAATAATCGTAGAGGACTACTTGCCGCAATAATCGTGTCTCTTGAGTAGTAGTTGCTGTCTCGAATTACCTTACTTAAATTCGTCATTGTTAAGACAACTGCCGCCAAAGCTTGTTTATGCGCCAGTGTACATTCATCCCAAAAATATGAAATATGATTATTCGCGAAGGTTGTTAAACGGGCAAGTAAAATGAGAGGTGGAGCGGTGGATGCAAAAGCCAATGGTAATTGAGATCTTAATTGAATCACAGCAGAAATCCAAGAGTATATAGGGCTTTTAAGATTATATACAGATCTTTAAAAATACAGTATTATTAGGTGTTAACAAGTAGAGCATTAAACTTCCATTACTTCACTTCCTAAGTAGGTCAAGAGCTCTATATATCTTATATCTTATATCTACGTATTATTTACAATCCCTACTAGAACATAGGGAAGTGAAATATCTACAGATCCTAACAATTATAAAGCCAAGTTTTCTTTTTTTTTTTTGTAAATTAAAAGTTCTATTAAAAAGAAAAGCTAACTTCGGGCGAAGTGGAAATTGATATACCCTTGCAGCTAATTTATTACTTATTAACAAGATTTTGATACTCAGAAAATAAATTACACGAAACACCCTGTTTCGCATATTTGTTTATATGGTAGCTATCAAATATATAGTTGTCCGATTTTAATCACAATTTTAACAAAGTCCTCTTATCATTTAAAGAGCGCATGTATAATTTATAATGTATGTAAAATGTAAAATGCATATGTAAAATATGAATTTAAACCGATCTTTCCCATGGCAGCTCTATGATAAATTGGCCCAATTTCAATTTCTAGGAAGTGGCTATATTATAAAGGCACAAATAAAGTTTCATTTGAATATTTTAAGAAATAGCGAAAATATGCAGATTTTCCGCGCTTGTTTCTATGACAGCTATAGGATATAGTAGTCCGATTACGATACATATATACTGCTTGCAAAAGATATAAGACTATACTGAAAGTTTCAGCCTTAAAGATCAAGAACTGCTGTGAGACTAGTTTGCATATAAGCCGGCAGACAGACAGACGGACATGGCTAGATTGACTCGGCTGGTGATGCTGATCAATAATATATGCTTTACGGGATCGGAGATGAGTCCTTCAGTGCGTTGCCAAGATCATGGCAAAGCTATGTTACCCGGCAAGGGTAAAAAAAAAAAAAAAATAATAATAATAATCAATATTTAATATTTCTAATAATTCCTGTACTTCCCCCCCTCTCCTTGCAGTACAAGAAGGCCATCCATGCCACGCTAAACACATCGCAGCCTGTGATCAAGGAGGAGGAGGAGAACACGATCTTCTTCAAGATCGACGAACTGTACGAGCTGCACACGGGCTTCCTCAACGACCTGAAGACCATTGTGTCGCACGAGGGCGGCGATGTGCTGATCGGCGAGCCCTTCCGTCGCCTGGCCGACATGTTCGATCTGTACAGCGCCTTCCTGCACAACTACAAGAACGCCATCGATACGGTGAAGAAGTGCAGTGCCAATAATCCGCAATTCAAGAAGATTGTGTCCACAATTGTGGTCAATCTGCAGACGGAGCAGTCGCTCACGCTGGAGGATCTCCTGCACAAGCCGGTGGCGAGGGTACAGATCAATGCCCTGGTCTTCAACGATCTGCTGCGCGAGACACCCAATGCCCATCCCGATCATCAGCCGCTGCGGCAGGCGCAGAAGATCATTCAGATGTTCCTCAACCAGTTCAATGTGGTCAATCAGCGGCTGCCCAGCGAATCCAATCGCAATCTGCGCCGCATGGTCCGCAACTCGTTCATCGTGGAGCTGGTCGACGGGCATCGCAAGCTGCGGCACCTGTTCCTCTTCAACGATGTGATTGCGTGCGCCAAGTACAAGGCCCTGGGGCGGGATCGCATCGACTACGAGCTGAAGTGGTTCATACCGCTGAAGGACATATCCGTTATCGAGGAGGCGGATCCGGCCGCCGAGCTCAAGGAATCTAGTCCAGCGAACATTTCGCAAGTGAAGCGCAACCTGCGCTCGGTTCGTGACCAGCTGGCCCTCGAGGTGGCCAGCAGTGGGGGCGGCGGCGTCCGCTCTGGGGACAAATACAAGCGGAAGCTGGCCGATCTGGAGTCGCAGCTGGTGCTGGCCACGCCCAATCTGGTGCTGAGGCTGAGCAATAAGGCCAACAACAAGACGGTGACCTTCTTCCTCAGCTCGGACTTTGAGCGGACGCAGTGGATAGACTCGATCACATCGCTCAAGGTATATTGGTAGTGGAGGAGTTGATCCAGGACGCTCTAACCAAAAACACTAAAAGTACTAAGATGAGTAACGTGCATACATTTGATTTGCGCGCTGTCTTGCTCTTTCGCTCTCCCGCTCTCACAAAGTTGAGAGCATGGCATAACTATGGAAGCCTCGTCGAGAGAACTGCCCTCCTTTGAGGACTCTATTTGTGCTGTCGTTCGCTTGCTATCTCTTTCTAGCGCATGTCTCTGAATATATTTAGAGTCCTCTTCGGAGCTGATGAGGCTTCCAACCATAGTTATGCCATGGAGAGCGCGCTCTATAGCCGCTCACTCTCTCAGTCTCCATGGGAACCGTATACAGTTTCTACATACGGATAAGGCTGCATTGCTACATCCTAAGCGTGTGCTAAAAATCGTATGGCGTTCGACATCTTAGTACTTCTGTAATCTTTGCTCTAACTATCTCTCTCTCTCTCTCTCTCTCTTAGCAAAAGTGCAACCTGCCCGGAGCCAACACCATCAACTCGCTGGAGGTGAGCGCCTTCATTGTGGCCATGCAGCGGGGCATGAAGACTGAAATGGGCTCGTATCTGATGCGCCAGACCAATGACGAGAGCCTGCTGGTGGGCGACCTGCATATGGGCGTCCAGGGTCTGGGTGGGCTGGAGCAGGCTGCGGATTTGTACATTTGCGTGGAGGTGGACTCGTACGGGCATTACTTCCGCAAGGCCACCACCAAGATGGTGTGTCGCAGCCAGACGCCGCTGTGGAACGAGAGCTTCATGCTGGAGCTGGAGGGTAGCCAGAATGTGCGCATTCTCCTGTACGAGGCCAAGGAGCGGCCACTCCTGCGGGCCAAGCACATACTCAAGGTGGGTTTCGCCTTCGCCTTCCTTTATGGTTTTCATCACCTTATTTCCATTATTCATCCACAGTTGAGCCTCAGCTGGCTGACAGAGACCACGCAGACGCGCACCATCAAGCTGAGCGAGACCCTGGAGCTGGGGTGCAGCTTCCGGTTTGTGCCCGGCGAGCTGTGCCGCGCCACCACCAAGCCGGGTGCCCTCTTTGGTGCCAAAATGAGTCAAGTATTAAAGTGAGTTCAGGTCTGAGGTATTCTGTTCCGGAAATATCCTATAATATATATTATGTCTCTTCCCTAATCAACAGGCGCGAGAAACGCGACATTCCGTTCATCATCAGTGCCTGCATTCGCGAGGTGGAGCGTCGGGGGATGCTGGAGGTGGGCTGCTATCGCGTCAGCGGTTCGGCTTCCGATCTGGCCAAGCTCAAGAAGGCCTTTGAGTCGGGTAAGATATGGATTTATAGATATTTTCCTTTTAGTTAATGCGTTTAGCGAACTTCAGGTCTTAAGATCGGTCTAATTATTTATAGACACCCCTATGTTAGTTTGGTCTAGCACACAGATCCTTTTTGAAATGCGGCATAGCGACATAAGCTCACCCAATAACATGGGGCAATCGAGATTATGTCGTTTTTTTTATGTTTTTTTTTTCAAAAGACATAAACTCGCGAGAAATTATGTCGTTTTAAAAGCGCAACACAAAGCGCGGTTAAAAATCGGCAAAAAATCGCGGTTAAAAAACGACCTAAAGTCGGGGATAAAAAAACGACATAAACTCGCCGTCCGGAAGAAAAAAGTCGCTTTAAAACGACATAAACTCGCGTGAAATGATGTCGTTTTAAAGGCCTTATTATCGCAATAAGTCGCGGTTAAAAATCGACATAAAGACGATGTAAAAAAAACGACATAAAGTCGCGGATAAAAAAAACGACATCAACTCGCCATCTGGGAGATAAACTCACTTTAAAACGACATCAAATCGCGCGAAATTAAGTTGTTTGCCAAAAAAACTGAATTTTTTAACGCTTGAACAAAAATAAAACCTATATCTTCTCATCATTCCCCCCAGATGCCTATGAGGCGGAGCAGTTGCTGCGCGAGGTGGACATCCACTCGGTGACTGGCATACTGAAGACCTTCCTGCGGGAACTGCCCGAGGCGCTGTTCACGGATCAGCTGTATCCGCGCTTCTTTGACACCTTCAGTGCGTTTAGCAACAACAACGAGGCCACGCGCATCAGCGAGCTGCTCAAGGTGTTCGAGGAGCTGCCGCAGGCGAACAAGGCATCCATTACGCTGATTCTGGATCATCTTATAAGGTTACCATCCATCTTTACCTATATATATATATATGTATATATCTATCTATATCTACTATCTCGCTTTCACCTTTACAGGGTCCACGAAAAAGAAACGGACAACAAGATGTCGCTGCACAATTTGGCCATGGTCTTTGGCCCCACCTTGCTGAGGCCTGGACAGACGCAGGTGAAGCAGAAGGATCCGCTGGCCGCCAGCACAGTGGATGTGATGGCCCAGGCGGGCATACTCTATTGCTTCCTGCAGGCGCGCATTATCAAAAAGGATTAGGATTAGGCGCTGCCTGCCACACACACACAACCACACACAACCCACACACATATGGAATATATATACATATATATATATATATCTAAATATATATATATACATAAATTATATATTTTTTTTACATAAACAATAGCAGTTAAAATACGAACGAAATTCTATGATAGCCCATTGCCTGCTCCTCCACACGCACACGCACACATGCACACGCACACTCTAGATGGAGGGATGTGGCTGCCAATTGTATATACCAGGAAGAGGATTAGGTCCTGGAACAGGATTAGGACCAGGAACTGTAACTGAAGAATGGGCTCAAGGCTCTAAAAGGATCAAGAAAAGCGATTGGCTGAAGGCTCCCTTGAGCTGGGTACACTGCCTGTCACTGATCTGACTCTAAATTGGAGGCACACACAAAACAAGCAACACACACAACCACACGCACACTCACACACACGCACACACACACACCTGGGATGATCAAGTGTCTAACACTAAAGCTGCTTTTGCTAAAGCTTTCCCCTATTTAAGCCAGCCGCTGCTTAACCCACATCTATATATATATATATATATCTACATATATATATATATCTGCTATTCCCATGTGTAGCCGCGCAGTTTAACCTGTAGATCTGTAGAAGACATATATGCTTTAGCCCCCCTCGCCCCCTCCCCGCACACTAGGAGTTGGCGCCTCTAGCTTCCCGGAAACAAGTTACGAAACAAATTGCAAATATTTTCAAGTCTATATATGTATATCTAGGGACAGATATAACTACCTATCCATATATATATATATATACATATATATATCTAGGACAGATATACCTTCCTAACTATATATATATATATATATATATATATATAAA
>JAEIIU010049706.1:0-14993 GCA_018874675.1 Drosophila baimaii
AATGACTCCTTCACTGCGTTGCAAACTTCTGACTAAAATTATAATACCCTGCAAGGGTATAAAAATACTATGTAAAATTCGAGAGGAAAGATGAGAGAAATATAATAATATCGATAAAAATATCGGGGTCAACATTTAAGCAACAAAATTGTAGGATATGTGAATTATCGGAAAATATCGCATTTAATTTCGTTAAATCGATTGTAAATATATAAATAATTTTATGTTATCTATTTGTCTTTGTTTTACCGATTAAATTTAAAAAAATCTTTTTTAAACTGCATTATTGATAACCGCTTTATATTTAAAGTTAAAATATCGATTTACATATGTATATATCAACCTTTGCGTCAAATATAAAAAGCAGTATTTCTTTTACTTTAAGTACATGGTATTTACTTAAGTATTTAATTAATAAAATTGCAAATTAATTTTCCCAAAGCGAGCGACAGTGCGAAAATGTAAGCAAAATTTGACTAAGCTTGCCAGCCAGGGGAGCTCTCTGCTCTACTGTTTATTAAATTAAAATTGTTGCATATATTCTTTCGACTTTATGGGTTTTGGCTTTCGGGTTTCTACATACATACATATACTCCTCATTACACGCACACAGGCCCGTGGGTCTGGTTAAAGTTGACAGCAAAGGAACGCTGCGCAGCAAAATATGCTACAAAAGCATTCGCTTCCTCTATTTCCACCAACAACCGACACAACCACCCCCGTGGAAAAGGAAAAACTAACTCAACATGACTCTGATTTCAACACATGGAAACCACCAAGCCACCAAGCCGCCATCCCCCCATTCCCCCAACCCCCTCCCCCCAATTCCCCCTTCCCTGATTTTTCCATTCGACACTTGTAATTCACCACAGTCCAACAAATAGGGAAGGGGCAGGCTGGCTATTGGGGGCCTGGAGTTAGCGTGCTAAATTATTTAAAGTTTGCCCCAAAGAAGATGATGAAGAATGAAGAGGCGTCAGCGGGACAGCGAGAGTAAAACAAAACACGTAATAAATGCTTAAAAGGTAAGGGAAACATAAACAGGAAATATGAAAGAGCGAGTCCTGCCAGAATCCCAAATAAGACGCAGAAAATGTAAGGCATGGGATGCAAGGGAAACAACAGTAAATGCATTTACTTTGAAAACTGTACCAAAAGGGAAACATCGGCATAGTATCCCATCTCTAAGTTATCGGAATTGTAGTTGGCGAAATTCAATGCATTTGCATTTTATTTAAGTATATTAAAGAGTAAAGATTGGACCTAAGAAACAAATTTGAAACTTTAAACTCATTAATCACGGATTTTTGTTTTTAACATGGCTCCGGTCGCTTTAATTGCTTAATATATTTTATTTATTACATTTTATACTTATTAAGGATACTAATTAAAAGATTTTTATACAATCTCACATTTTTAGAGCCAATAAACGAAATTTTCTAACCTCAAATATTCAAAACATTGAAAAAACCTTCGTTCAGCGACTAGATAATTCAAGAAAGTTGACGGCAAAATAACAGTTGATTTTATAGATCATCCAACTGAAGGATGCTCAATAGCGCTCTGTTATTCTCTAGCGTTCGGAAAAATATGGGCAAAGACGCCGTTTTCCACACACATTCTTCGCGCTGGACCTAGCGCTGGCTACAAGTGCAGTTGACATAGAGACAGAGAGAGCGCCCCTTAGAGACGGTCGCTCTCTTACCGGTATACAGCGACAGCTGATGAGTTTATGGGTGTACACGTATTCTACATCTGTACGCACACATGCAAGCGCATTCAATTTTTAGATTTGTACGCTTTTAACTTTGTGAGAACCGAGAGAAAGCAGTTTTTGTCACAATTGCAATTCAAATGTATGATCGTTACTCATCTTAGTAGTTTTATCGTTTTTGTAATGAGGATGGCAGTAAGCCGATTTGCTTTACGGAATGTTAGTCTGGTGATTATCAGCGACTTTGGCAGTAAATTGCTGGTAATCCTACAAGTGCTGTGTCTTAACCTACTTTTAATAGGTGGTCAGTGATACATGATTTTCTATGCCTCGGACTTTTCTAAGGGTTTTATATTTTGTATATCAACATGAACAATGGGTTCAGTTAATTATAAACAATATTTAACGTAATAATTACTCTATCGAGCGTATACTGTATGTAAGAATAAAGTGAAAACATTAACATGAAGAAGGTCGACACACGCAGGCGTGGTTTAAGGGGTTCCGAGGTGCTGCTGGGGGTGCCGTGTGACCAGGGGGATATTCGAATTGGAATGGGGGATTGGGGATTTTCGGTAGGTTGACTGCTTTTGGACATCGCATCCTCTGTCGTGTCGTCGTTTGTCGGTTTTATGGTCTCGTCTCATCTGCTTTTCCTGGCTTTTCCTCTGTTTTTTCCACCGCCGCCCGCCTTTTCCAGCCTCACACTTCCTTTCCTCTTCCCGTCGACGTACCATTTCCTGTTAGCGGTTGGTTAACAATTTTTCCTTAGCTGCTTATATCATCCCAGTTATAAAATAAATACAGTTGTAACATACTAATAAGAAGCTTTTAAAGCGAATAAACTTATTAACTAGTTGCTCTTATACAAAATGCTTTAGAAATATGTAGTTTAAAAAATATTGAAATAAAGAGTTATAAAGAAAGATATTTAAAAGAAAAAGGTACTAAAGAGAGCTTCTAGTATATAGAAAAAAAATCGAGGTTGTATCCCAGAAATTCCATCCAACATGTACATACTATGTGTTTTTGTGTATATATATTTTCTTATGTTTGCGTGGGTGGCCTCCAATTATTGAAACGATTTCATGGCATGTCACGCGATTAAAGTTGAAGGCATTCAGGGGAAAGAAATGAAGACAGAAAGAAAGCTGCTGCAAAAGTAATTGAAAAGTAAATGGAAAGTAAAAAAAAACGTACAACTTGAAGGACAATAACAACAGCATTTTGAATTTTGAATTAAGATTTTCTCAAGAAATATTAAGATATGGATTACATTACCAGTCAAAAACTGTGGATTCCCCCATGTATTTCCTTTTCCATTTCCATTTTGTTGTTCTGGCTGCAAGCAATTTGCAAGCAATTATCACCACGCTGTTGCTGGTCGGCCCACGTTGCGTATGAATTACTTATTAAGTATACGCCTAGTTAACCCCAATAATATTGTTTTTATTAACAAAAGCAAGGGAGGAAAGTTGGATGGCAATATGTATACGGAAAAAGTGGTGGGTAGCTGTGCTCTGACACAGAAACAGAGATACAATTTGTAGAAGTTTAAGAAGCTAACTTTAATGTTATTAAATTGTATAATAAAACAGAATTATGAGTATATACTTAAATTGCTTATTGCATAGAGAATTTTATTTTAAAACCTTTCTATGTAGCATATTGTATATATATGTATATGAACATATGGGATCTACTCTTTCAGCTTTAAAACAGATCGATATGAAGTTTTTCTCTTTTACAAATATGGAATACCTCACACATTTTATTTAAGTTTAAAATTATTTTTTAGTTTTCCTTCACGAAAAATAAGACTACTTAATACCCATTTTTGTGGGAAATGTTTATCATATACATACATCTACTGCTACTGCTTGATTTCCCCATTCAGATTTTCTGGGAAGAGAAGAAAAATACCACCCACTCATCTCCTGATTATTCTTTTCCATCTTCTTGGGTCACCCTGTTATATAATTAATGAGCACGTGTGTGCTATATTATGTACATATATAGTTATGCATGTGCGGGTGTGTGTACATTATATAATCGAAATGTAAATGTTAAAAGTACAGTCAGGATTCGAACATATAAAAGAAATTAAATATGCCCACAACATATCAAAGATTAACAACAAGGAATTATACATGAAGCGACAAAGTATTTCAATTCGGGAAATTTTTAAATGAAAAGCTATTTATTAATTTAAAAAAACCAAAAAATAAGAACATATTTTTGGCTAACAAATAATTATTACTAATAATATAAATCGTTTTTAAGCCACCATTTCATTATTATTAAACTGATTTAAATTAAAATGTTGTTGTATTGAAGAGTGAAATCAAACCCGAGTTCGAACCAAAGCTACATTTTTTTTATAAAAGGGCCCAAGCTCAATGAAAAATCAAAGGTTAAAATGAATAACTTATCTAGAATTTGTTTGCTGAGCAATTATTTTACTTTTCATCTTAACTCGAGTGCGTAAAGAATTTTGAACTTTAAACGAAGTATACAACTTGAAAGTCTATACAGAAATCAGACTTTCGGACTCTGCATTATTTGTAAAACCCTATTGAAAAATTTAATAAATCGATTTGTACTCGTTATCCAAAGGCTATAGGTATTATAGCTAAGTGCCAAATTTGAGTACAATTGGATGATAAAAATGGGACTTATTTGGATAATAAAGTTGTAACTTCTTATCTTGTACGCACTCGTCTCAGATAGTTAGTCGAGTCTTAACCTCTTACTCTCTCTTTGATGAGCGCGGAAAATGCTTAATGCGGTTATGATACGGCATAGAGTTTTCATTAATTAGAGGCTTCATTAGAACCTTGATAGGGACGACTAAATGTGTTTTTTGGTTCTGATTTTTTTTTTTTTTTGTAATGCGACTATGGGCACACTGAAACAATTCAACTTGTTGGGTTTTTTCATTTATGCATTTCTGGAGTCCGCGTCCAAGTACCCCTGCTGTTATTTATATCGAAAGCCTTAAATTGATTTTTAAGCATGCTGATTTACATAGATTTAGTTAATTGATAATAAATAGGTTTACTTTATTCAATGTACCGGAGCACAAGCCATACCGCCGAAATCTAATTTCGTTTTTCTTATTTTCATGCTTTTGTGCGGTATAGTTTCAGCCAATAATCGCAAGACACAAGGAAAAGCTGAACATATTATAAGACCATTTTGACAACTTGGCCTCTAATGAGAAAAGTAATACACTTTTTAGATACAATTTAATGCATTAGAGCAGTATTTTTGTTATCGTACTAAATTTTTGTCTAGTATTTTTTTTAGATATCTCGATTTTCTCAAATTTATGCATTAATTTGTCATTAAAAGTGGCATTTAGTTGTCTTGCCCGCACTTACATAAAATCCTATAGTTGCTGTCAAGCCTCTAATGAAAATTCGAATAAATGAGGTTTTTAATGCAGTATCATACCCGTACAACTAACATTAAGGGAAGAGATCTCATTTCTGGTACAGTTCTCGTAACTTATAGCCCGTTTTGACTGCCAATGTATATTGTGCACCGACATGTGAATGGCACAAGCAGGTGATCCAGTTTTAATTGGATTTTAGATAAATCAAATATAAAAATCGGAAAGCTAATTGATCTTTTTTTTAATTCAAAGAAAGATTTGTTTTTTTTTAGTAAATACCCCGTTACTCACGTATCAACATAATCAAGATACTACTTTGGTTAAACACACACGCAAACTTACCTAAAAAGAAAAGAAAAGGGAGAAACATTAGATATTGAGACTGAAATGATATACAACAATTTCAAATAGTAATTATATTAATATATAGAATTCTGTATCGAATTCACAATCGATAAATGGATACAATATATATTTTATAATAATGTAAATGCTGGTATTATAAGAGGTTTAGGGTCAAGAAGTACATTAAGTGTATTTACTTAAATCTAAATCCTTCGCCAACATAGTCATATCTCACGATAAAACCCTGCCCATATCGATATTTTAAGAAAATGCTCCGATATCGATATTTTTGCTATTCCCAAAAAAATCGGAATATGGATACAATATTTTATTGTATAATAATGTAAATTATGGAATTTTAAGTGGTGAGTACATATATACACCTAAAACTGAGTCCTTCGCCTGCCCATATCGATATTTTAAGAAAATGCTTAAAGATCGATATTTTTGCCATTCCCACATTAAAACCAAAATCGCATTGGAAGTGTGTATTTAGCTAGGAATCGTAAGCAAATGGCATTTTGTTGTTCGAGTATTTCTTCTCTCTCCATTGGTGTAAAGTGCACTTTGTATTTCCCTTTTGATTTGTTGCTTTTATTTTCTTTATTTTATTTTTGGGATTTGAGTTCGATTCAATTGTTTTTGTTGTTGTTTCATTTGTTGCTGGTCATTGAGTGCAACGGCATGAACAAAAAAACAAAAACACAGAAAACACAATAACAACAATTACAACAATCTCTTTAGAGAGGCAATTGCAATGTGCATATGTATGTAAATTGCGTTGTTTATGGGCCAAAGCGAACACAAGTAAAGCGAACAAATCGGAACGAGTGCAAGGTGGGGGGTGGTGGAGGGGTGTATAAGATGGGAGAGGTATGGTGTACGGTGTGGCTGAGAAAATACAAAAAATATATATAAATATGTATGGTATATGGTTTATACAAGTGTGTGTCAGATGCCTCCGATTACATAAATACAAATTTCAATTGAAAGTCGGTAAAGAGCAAAAAAAATAACAAAGTGTAAATAATAATAAAGAATCGAATTCGAAATGCTCTGCCAGTAGGTAAAGTTGAAACAACATTGATATTTATCGATTAAAATCGATAATTTAAAGCCAATACATCGACAACAGTATTCTTTGCTTTTAAGTTATTCTTGATAAGCTTATGTGTAGAGGTAAAAAAATCGACATCAAGATCGATATAATCGATGGTTTTTTTTATCGGAAACCTTAAATAGGAAGAGAAAAAAGTTGTAACGTGCAATAACAAACGGGATATAAGCCTAGCCTTTTTTTCATTCCCGTTTTCCTTTTATATTTGAAAATGTAAGTTGGAATAACATCGACGTTTATCGGTTAAAATCGATCCTTTAAAGACAAGACATGGACAGCAGTATATGTACTTTGGTATTAAGTTATTCTTGATAAACTTAAGTGTACAGCTGAAAAAAAGACAACATCAATATTGATATAATCTATGGTTTTTTTTATGAGAAACCTCAAATATATACAAGTTATACCCTTGCATTCTAGTTATACCCTTGCAGAGGGTATTATACTTAGTTTTGCCATGATGTTTGCAACGCAGTGAAGGAGTCATCTCATCTTGATCAGCATCACCAGCCGAGTCGATCTAGCCATGTCCGTCTGTCCGTCCGTTTGTCCGTCTGTCCGTCCGTCTATGATAGTCTTATATTTTTTGCAAGCAGTATATATTTATGTCGTAGCGACCGGAATCGGACTACTATATACTATAGCTGCCATACAAACGATCGGGAAAAATTTCCCTATTTTTTCAAGATATGAAACATCATTTGTGGCCCTTAAATAATGTTATACAGTCTATAATATAGATACACCGTAGAAATTTCATTGAAATCGGATCAATATGTCCTATACATATGCATTTTACATTTTGCATACATTTTACATCATACATGTATGTATATATTTTATAAAAATCTTGTACAATGAGTAACAAATTATCTGCAAGGGTATATAAACTTCGGCTATGCCCGGAGTTAGCTTTTCTTATTGGTTTTTTTGTTTTTATATTTGGAAAGTATTTAAATATAAATGAATAATTTAAGTTGAAGAAATTAAAGCTTGTTTTTTTGTTTGATTTTATCGATACTTTTTTCTAAAAATCGATGGCCTGAGAATTAATTTTTTCCCAGCTCTAGCGTACTGATTTTTTCAAATAGTTTAACTTGAGCAAATCATTTTTAAATTGAGCAAATATCAAATGCAAAGATCGGTGATATACAAATCACTTAGTGTGTGTGTGTGTGTGTGTAAAGCGCCATGAGTTCACCCTGTTTGTACATTTTGATGGCGTGCACAAACTACAATGAAATGTAAACAATGAATGCGAAAAGCGAAAAACTGAAAATGCAGGCGCTTCCATAGAGCGGGCGCTTCAGCACAGAGAATAAAATGCGAATTAATAAATGAAAATGTCAAATATGCGGCAACACAATCGGACAAATAAATGCGAGATATAATTGCGGGCAGTTTTTATTATTAATTTTTTTTTTTTTTCATATGTTAAATTACATTTTCTCTGCCACCATGTTTTTGAATTTTCCTTCACTTCTTCTTTGGATCTTTTAATGGAAACTTCGATTCATTGAACTGCCTCTTACATATATATATGTATATATGTATGTATAGACATGTGTGTGCTGAGTTATATCTATATCTACACATACATATCTGAAAGGAGGTACAAAGAAGGGGGGTAAGGAATTGGGGAAGGAAAACCAGTTTTCCGTCTCAGTTTTCTGTCGCTGAGTTCCAATTGCAATCGCAATTCCACAATTGTCAACTGCCTTTCTCGACGATTTTTCTTTGGATTTGAATGCAACCGATTTAGCCACAGACCAATACATATACATATATACATACATACATACATACATACATACATACATATATGTATATAGACATATTTTTCTATAAAGAGATAATCACATTTGAGTGATACACATTGTACAATGGAAACCAACAGTCCTCTTGCACTCTTAAAAATATTCCAAAAAGTAGTACAAATTAAATTCAAATTCCTTATTTATTTACTATTTGCATTGTCTGCCAAACAATATAAGTATTATTATCACGTAACCTCTTAAATAGGCGCACTTCTGCCTTTGCTTTGTCGCTAATTACAAAAATAGAAATTTTGTGGCCATATAAAAAAAACAATTGCTAATCCCAATAATTAAAATAAATAAAAACAACACTGATAAGAGACGGAAAATAGAAGGTAAAGATAGTGATAATGTCGGAAAGCAGCAAACAACAAAATTTAACATTCCATTGAGCGATGCAATGAATGAAACGATGCCTTTGCTTGATAAAGCATATATTTATAGAGACACGTGTAATTTTTTTATTAAAAGCATTCTGGCATACTTCATATTTTGTAATACAAAAAGGACAAATTATAAGTAAATGTTATTTTTACAATTCTATAAGGGGTTCTTCTTACTAATCCGATACTGTTTCATCAAAGAACTCATCTAAATGTGTTTTGTAATATTTCTTATCTGCAATAACACACATAGTATTTATCTCTAAAACAACTCATACTGTTTAATAACCGCTTTTATTTTTTTACCAATTTGTCCACGTTCTCTTATAATTACATTTCCTATCAACAACTCTTCTATTTTAATTTCTATGAATTCGTTCTTATATTTATACTTTTGCTTACAACAACTCTTATACGTTTCTGGGCAAAATCTTGTATATTTTCCATTTTATCAACTTATATTTTGTAATATTTTATATTTGTCATAACTTTTGCACAAATATCTCCTATACATAAAAGTCTTTTGTTTTTGAACTATCCTATCTATCTATATATTTTTCTATATATCTGTCCTATCAACAATCAATTCCTTCTTTATTTGTTCTTATATTGTAGAATTTTTTATCTGTTTTTACTTCATTAGCATTATTTTCCAAAGCTTATGTTCTGCAATAAATTTAGTTTTTACCAACTCGTATACGTTTCCTTAGAACTACTCTTATACTTTTTCTCACAACAATACTTTTATTGTTTTAGTTTTTACAACTGCAATGTTTATAATCTGCAATAACTCGTGTATCATTACATATATAAGCTTGTATTGCTCAAAAATCTTCAAAAGAATACTTTTGCTTTTCTACAAGTCTTCTATTTCCCTATTCAACAACTCTTATATTTTTTAGATTACATCGCTAATGCTAAGTATTTGTGTTATATATGGTTTCTATACTATAATATAATATACTATATATATTTTGTACATTACCAGCACAACTACAATTATTTTTTTCTCATTGAAATCGCATTCTTCTTCTCACATTATCACAGTCTTATACCAGAATCTCTTATAAGCTTCGGTTCATCCTCTCCCACTCTGTCGGAAGTCCAATTGGACATTGTGACTAGTTGTGAATTGTTCGCTGGCCGCCTTCCCAATGATAATCCAATTAAATAACAACAGTTATAGATCCAAGTCTGTGTGTGTGTGTATGCGGCATATATAGTTTATGCCATATAGTGTACGTATATGGGGGGGCAGCCATCTCCCTTGCACATATACTCATTGTATCCGCATCTGTATCTGGAAATGTATCTATGAGGTAGAGATCTGTTTCCGTATCTATTTGCAGTCCAAGTGCATTTATAAATCAAATAATCTGTGTGCTGACGTTCGTTCTGCTTCCAACTTCGATTTCTTAACCCACCACCCCACCCCCCCCTCACATAATGCCTTTGTGAAAGGTGTTATAGTTTTCACTAGAGGTTTGTGACAGCTTTTTCCGGTCTTATAAAGTATAAGTTCAAATGAATAGCACCCAAAACTATCTACTAGATTTTATGCATTTGTAAGGTTGCGTAATAAATAGGTTTATTGTCTTATTAATAATATTAATTTCAAGTAAGGGTATTGGCACTTCGACTTGTTCAGGTAAGCGCTTTCTCGTTTTTTACTCTTTCCCTTGCCACAGAACTCAGGATGACGTCAACGTAATGCGTTGGCTTTTCCTTTATATTCGTTGCTTGCATAAAAATAGCAAATAGCAAATAACAACAAAGAATACGAAAAAAAACACGAGCAACAAAGAATAATTCATGGAAATGTGCTAAAGACAATAAAAGAAAATAAGAACGATGGAAAATCTATAAAAAAGGAGAGCCTGTTGCAGCCTGTTATACATAAACTTTATTGAGTAAGTAGTATGGCCTCAGAGAGCCTATCTGGAAATTCCCATTTTATTGTTTCCTCCCATTGTACTCATCTTTAACAATCTATTCAGTTTAAATTAAATACATATAATATAAATTTGTGTCTAATATTATAACAAATTATTTCAGCGATTTGTGAAATAAAAAAGTAACAAGCAAGAAAAGCTAACTTCGGGCGGAGCCGAAGTTGAAATACCCTTGCAGATAATTTGTTACTTATTATAAACAATTTTTTTTGAAAATAACATGTATAATGTAAAATGTATGGCAGCTATATGATATATTACTCCAATTTTAATGAAATATCTAGGAAGTGGCTATAATTATATTAAAAAGGCACAAATAAAAATAGCGAAAATATGTTAATTTTTCCATATCGTTTCTATGGCAGCTATAGGATATAGTAGTCCGATTCCGTTCCGTTCCGTTCCGACATATATACTGCTTGCAAAAGATATAAGACAATCCTGATAATTTCAGCCCATATAAGCCGACAGACGGATTGACAGACGGACATGGCTAGATCGACTCAGCTGGTGATGCTGATTAAGAGTTTATATGCTTTCTGGGGTCGAAGATGACTCCTTCACTGCGTTGCGAACATCATGGCAAAACTATAATACCCTCCAAGCCTATAAAAACAATGCCACTGAGGCGGATTCGCGACTCAAAAACCAAATGTGTGGAAGATGCGTCGCACACGAAGATCATTTAACCCAATTGCGCTTCGCTCTTTCCGTTACAACTCGTGCCCAACGCTGCATCACACATCAAGGAAAATATATGCAGCAGAAGAAACGTCAATAGCAGTAGAGAGATGCCAGAGAAATGTGCTGTCGACAGCAGGAAAAATTTGCACGTAAAGTTGTTACACAGAGTATGGGGAAAAGTAAGTAATAATAAGGAGACGGGAACAGGAGCAGCAGCAGTAGCAGGAACAAGAGCAATCGTTATCCTTGTCGTCTGCCCACACATAACCTTATACATAACTGCAGACATATGCTTATTTACATAATGGAATACACCACAGAATATACATATGTACAAACTCAACTGTACAACTACAATGGCAAGATATTTCCTTGTCATTGCCGCCGCCTCCTTTTATTATATATTTTTTTTCTTATTCAAGGAAAAGGACCGCGAAGCCACCACACAAACAACAGCAACAACAACAGCATAGAAAACGACAATTACAGCAACAACTACTACAAACAAGGTCCTCAAAGGCAGTTAAATCTCGAAAGACGACCCACCAAGGGACCATACATACAAAGACCGAAAGTTCGTTTCGCAATAATAGTAGCCCAGCACTTGAGAAAATTTCAACTACATGAAAATATCTTTGCGCTGTTTAATGTTATTAATCAGAAAATATGCTGTAAATATATCCCTGAGTAATTATTTACCCTATAAGGGGAATGCAACTGATTGTATGCCTTATAAGAGGAATTTAAAATGTACCAATATATATATAAAAGTACAATTATAAAGTACAATTTAAAAGTATATAGTAAATATAGTACATTACACATTCGCCTTATATTGACTCTTGCATTATTTAGATAAAAATAAACCGCTTTTTGTCTTATTATTAGAATAGCTTTCATATTCATATGGTTTTTTTTAGTGTATCGGTTAATATGCGGAGCCGTTTGCGAAGTTGAGCAGTTTCAGCAGCAGCAGCAGCAGCTGCTCCTCATTTTTCTGCGTAGTCGTTCATACATATATCTATACATACATATTTATGGTTGTGTGCGTGTGTATCTGTGTGCGAGTGCCGTTTATTTGTGGGTATTTGTAAGTGAGCTTGCAGTCGCAAAAGGTGATCAACAAAAAAGAAACCAATAGAAATGGAGGCACAAGCAGGAGCAGCAATATAAAGCCACACAGAAAGAAATATTTGTGGGCTTTCTTTTTTCTAGAGATTATTGACGACAGAAAATAACGATAAGTCGAAAATATATAAATATTTGTCGTGAAAATAACTCAATAAGGCAGAAAATATCGATAGTATATATCTTATTGGGTTACCTTTACGGTAAATATTGATATATTTTCGACTAAATCGATATTATATTTAATATAGCAGACCAATAAAATCGAAAGAGGACAAATAAATTAATTACATAACATTTCATTCTGATATTTTTCAATTATATCGAAATGTTAACTTAAAATGTGATATTTTTCGATATTTAAAATTTCGATATATCAAAGTTTACGATATTTTTAATATTATATAGATATTAATACATCAGGTCGAATTCTTTCACATGATATATGCATGTACATATGTAGTGTCTGTACATACATATGTACATATGTACACTACATATGTACATATGTATGTATGTACATCCAGAAGACACTATTCACTAAAATGCCGTACGCCATATGATTTAATTTTTTTGTACCCAGCGATGGGTACTAGTTCTGTTGCTATAGGGACAGAGAGAGCGTGCTCTAGAGTCGGTAGCTCTCTTGTAGGTATACAGCGACAGCCGACGAGTGTATGTGTGTACACGTATTCTCTAGCCTGCTATATCTCTACGCACACATGTAAGCACATTCTATTTTTAGATTTTTACGCTCTCATTTTTGTGAGAATCGAGAGAACGCGATTTTTTTCAGAAAACGAAAAGTTGCTTGCCAAATCAAATGTATGGCCGTTACTCATCTTAGTAATTATAGCGCCTTTGGTACATCCTTTAGTGAAGATATTTGGTTAAATACCACTTTTATTATTTTAAAAACTAAGAAGAAGAACTAGTTAAATATTTTTGAGTGCATAAACACTGCAGCATGTCGAGTTATAATATGCGTGTATGAAGAGAAAAAACGAAGCAATATTGATTTTCTTATTATATCCATATTAATTTTCACTTGTTCCTATTGCAGCTATTAGCATATATGTACATATGTATGAGTAAGAGATTCCGATTTTTAAAATCATAGATCTGATATCGTAAGTATGTACATTTTTTTGTATCCCTGCAGAAGGTTTTTTCCCCCTTTTTGTCTAAGGAAATTAGTGAATGGAGGTGGCGGTGATGGCGGATAAAATAAAAATGTTGCCCCTATTTCGGTTCCTCTGCCTCTTTCGTACATACATACATACATACAAATGACCCATGTATTCCGCATTGTCTCGCCTTTTGTACATAAGTATATTTATATGTATGTATATTGGTATATATGTACATATGTATATATTTGTATCTCAACTCTCGACAAATAGCCGTAAGTTGTGGGTTTTGATTTTTGTGGAACGACAGGGTGAAAAAATAACAGATTTCCCAGAAATACATACGAAATACAACGAAATAATATAATTTCGTGTGTATAGACGTGGACGAGGTCAAACGTAATTTTTGTCGAACTAATGAATGCAATTTCAATTAATTTACTTTTGAAAGATAATTCGGTTCAAGTTCCTAAATTCAACAATTTTTTTTAGTAAATAAAATATCTTCTAATTTGTTTTAAGGATCCAGGTTTCCTGTTGTCTGGCCCCGGCTCCGGCAGTCAACTTTAGTGCCCATCTACGATGTATGTACATATATTATAAAATTTGTCGTTATTGATAGCAGGTATGACAACTACTTATTATTTCAATCTTATTTATTATTTAGCCATAACATTTTTCACTTGTCAATTAGCTCAGTTTTATTTTCGTAAATGACCTTTTGAAATGCCCACCACCCTGTATGTATGACGACAACTACTTGGATCTGGGATTGACACAGCCAGCAATAATAGCGAAAAGGGGTTGGGGAATGATGATGATGATTGTTGTCTCGGGGACTTTGCCCAAGAAAAAAATAAACAGCGCAAAAGAAATTGATTGAAATGCGCAGTTTAATATATAATTTTTTTATTAAAAGCGAGGTGGAACTTGAAACAGTAAGTAAAACTTAAACAGAAATGTAAGCCCTGGGACCAGGGAAAATGCTGTGACATTTAATGCGTAATTAACGTGTTCCAGACATGGGAAAACCAGAGAAGCAGAGAGAGGGGATGATGTTTGTATGTATGTATATTATCGCCCCTTTTTTCTTGGGGTTGCAAATTTCGCACGAAATACCTTGCAAAGGGCTAAATCTAAACAAAAACGGAATCATTCGGTCATTCAATTATCTACAATGCACACCACACCGAGGCGCAGACACGTTTGTATCTAGATATAGAATTTCCGCCTTCGGCTCTTGGTAAATTTCCATTATGTTCCATGACTTTTTCTCGAATACGTTTCTAAGAGGCCACATTTCTCTGTTTTCACCTGGGTGTTTTC
>JAEIIU010049706.1:15002-30110 GCA_018874675.1 Drosophila baimaii
CCCCCCAAATGTAGGTTTTCCTTTTGTATCTTTGTGCCCACAATATTTCTGCTAAAAAACTTCCTTTCCTTCATCACGCCAGTAAGTTATTAAAATACAAATGGAATATGTGAAAACGTTGATTTATTTTCAAAAAAACATACAAAAATTGATTGCAACCAGGCGCAACGAAACTCATATTAAAAACAAAATCCGCTTACATTTTTCAACGGTTTACAATAAACAGATACATTTTAATTATCTTAGCAACGAAAAACTATTCAATTCCCAAAATTGTTTTCGTTAAAAGAAAAGAGAAAGAACAACAAAAAACCAATACAAATCCTATTCAATCTTTTACCTAAACAAACACTTTGAAATAAAACCCAACGAAAATTGCTAAAGCTTATTGAGTACACACCGAATAAACCGAACCAAATTGAATCATATTGAACAAAAAAAAAATAAAGAGCATCAACGCTACATAGCAGCCCCTCCCATATATCATCCAGCCCCCCTCCCCAACCCACATTTTTCACCCGATCCATACCATATGAGAAAATAATCAAAAAAAAACTTGCAACCAAACTTACGCATTAGTTTGGCTGAATGCACAACAATAAATGAGATATGATTAGAAGCCCAAGTAAACACTTGCGATCGAATTAATAGTAGTCCGTGGTAGGGATGTATAACGAGTGGAAAATTTCGATAAAATATACCGGGAAAAATATGGCGACTAATATCATATCGAAAATATATTAACGTTTGATCTATCGAATTTTGAAATTGCGAAAAATATCGCTTTTAACGTTAACATATGGATGTTATCGATAATATCAAATCAATATTCGCGGATATGTTAAGCGAAGTAACGAATTATTGAGTGAAATATCGCATACTATATGGCATTCAACATCGAAATATCGATATTATCGATAAGATCAAACCAATATCCGGATATGTTAAACAGGATATCGAATTATTGAGTGAAATATCGTATACTATATAGCATTCAAAGTCAAAATATGGATATTATCAATAATATCGAATAATTATCCGGATATGTTAAACAGAATATGGAATTATTGCGTGGAATATCGATACACTATCGATATAGCAATATTTTCTGTCATTCCTAGTCCGAAGCTCATCCAATAAAATTTAAAAAGTATGAAAATATATATTTATAATCGATTTTCACTTAATTGTTATTAATACCCTGCTTCGCAAGCTTTAAAGAAATAAAAGTTTACTACGCTTTTGTTTAATACACAAAATACGTATGTATTAATATTTCGGCTTGAGAACTTCCTGAACCGTATTATTATTATTATTATTTCGACCACATCTGTACTTAGAACCCGTGGGTACACCATCGAACAAACACTATATACATATATCACACTTTATAAGGCCAGAGACACGAAAGACGAGGCGATGTATTGACATTGACATTGAAATGCATTTTCTATGTGAAATAGTTGAGCAGTGGAGGTAGCAAATTGCACTATATAAATAGCCATAAGGGTTATTCAGATATATATGAATACAAACACACATATGTATATAAGGGGTGATAAAACAAGGGTATATCCGGCGTTTCGAGTGATCGAACAGAAACAAACAATATATTTTTCCAGAGGGGTGGCGCTTTTTTTTTCCTTTTGTCGCTGACTCATTCACATTATGGCTACTGAATATAATTGTCATTCTGATTCTTAACCCCCCCCCCAAAGCTTGAGCTTCAGCTAGGATCGAGATTAGAAAGATGAGTGAGTAATATTTTTATAATATAGTTATAGTTTGTAGCAGATAAGAGCTGATCAAAGTAAGCAAAGATAGGATTGGGAATAATTTTAGTAGATTTTTCTTTAATATCCATTAATATTTACACAAGAAATAATATAAATAAATATATTGGAAGTCTATTTCTCTTCCCCTCTTTTTTAGTCAGTATTTACTGTGTCTGGGTTTTCTTTGAAATGCGTGATTTTTCCCATTGATAGAGAAAATCCCAAAAAATGAAAAACAAATCAATTGATTAATAGTAAATGAAAAACGAAGAGTGGGGTGAGCAAACAAAACTTAAACCAAAATCGATTAGATGTGTTTTTGATATTGTTGTTGATTTTTATAGAATATTAGAAGGGTTGTTGATGTGCTCACTGTTGATATATTAACAACAATAATAAAATAGCTAACATTTTAATGTTTTCTTTTTAATAACATTTTCGATACCGTTTTGTGTAATTATGTAAGTCAACGGTGTTGTTGAAATCGTTGTTGAGTTTTTATCAGTATTTGTAACTTGTTGTTGAATTCATTTTTTAGATTATCATAAAATCTGACAGAATTTAAAATATGTACATGTGGAAATCTAAACTTACATAAAAATCTTTATAAAACAAATAATAAACTTCATCCTCGAGATTGTTGTTATTATTGTTCTGCAGTAGTTGTTGTTGTTGCAGCGTTTGGTTGTTACTATTATTATTATTATTATTATTATTATTATTATTATTGTTATTATTGTTATATATACTATAACTTTGATAGCTGTTGTGACAACTGCTATTGCTGCTGTTGTTATTGTTATTATTGATTATTTGATTGTTACACAACAAATGTTGTTGTTGCTGTGGTAATAATAATATTTGTTGTTGTTGTTGTTGCTGCTGCTGCACTTGCAATTGCTGCTGATGTTGTTGTTGATGATGATGATGTTGTTGTTGCTGTTGGTGTTGTTGTTGTTGGTGGACGTGATGGTGGTAATGTTGTTGATAGCTGGGCGCCTGCAATTGCCAATTTTGCATTGCACACATGTAGAAACACTACCACGCACATATATGTATATATTTTTATATTATTTAAATACTATACATATTCTTTGTTGTATCCGTTGTATGTAAGTGGCTGTGGGGAAAATGGCACAAGAACAAAATAAAACACACAATTTGCATTAAACACTTGTTGAAACTATCAATTGAAATTAATTTATTATTTTATGGATTTCTTTTATTTTATTTTTGCATGTAAATTCATTTGAATAAAAATATATTTTGTTGTATTATTTAATTGGTTTTTTATATAGCTTAATATTTAGTTTTTATTTATTTATAGTTTACTTTGATTTTTCATTTTCTTATACATAGTTTCCTTTTATCCCGAAAGCTTATTGTTTATAGTAATTTTTGTAAAATATTTTTTGTTTTTAATTTCCCTCTGAATTTGTTTGTATTATGTTAATATTTTCACACACTTTTTGATTTGGTTAGGTTTATATTTTCTAATTTATTCTTGTATTTTATTATTACGACATTTTTGTATTTTTGTTGTATTTTCATTTAGTGGAAAATGGCAAGAGTATACAAATTTCGGCCTTCTGAAGTTAGCTTTGTTGAATTTAATTATTTATTTGTTTTCTTCGTTTCTCGCTGCTTCTTGCTTCTTTTTTTTAAATTATTTTTGTTTGCTTATTTAAACTTGAAATGAGCTCAAGGCACAAAATTTGTATCAACGACCGAAGAAGGGAAGTTCGACGGCAACGCTACCAGCGAGCGGTGGCAGTAATAAATACACTTATAAAAAATAGCAAAAACAAGAAAAAATATGCGAAAACTAACAACAAAAACAAAGAAAACAGAAAAGAAAATTTAATAAATAAAAACATGAGTACATAAAGATAGGCACACATACAGATACATAGCAGATACATAAGCATACAAGAAAATGCAAAATGTGTAGCAGCAATAGGCAAAAGCAACAAAAACAATTTAGCATAACTGTTCCACCCACCAAAACACATCCCGCCCTCCCTCTCGTTCGCCTCTCGCCATTCACCACCCACCCACCCACCACACTTCCTCTCGCACCTTCCATTTTTGCCCTGCCCCTCCGCTGACGCCTTTTTGCCTTCCTCTTTGTTCCCACCTTCTTCTTCTGCTTCTCTTTCTTTCGTATCCTTATCCTTGCCCTTTTCCCTTCTCCTATCCTAATTCTTTTCCCTCTTATTCTCCCTTTACTTCTCCCTCGTCTTCTCGTTCTCGTTCTCCTTATCCGTTCCTCCGCCTGTCCACCTCCTTCGCCCCAACCCCCAGCCTTCTTCTTCTTTGCTTTCTTTTGTTGTTCTTGTTGTTAGGCGGAAATATTGTGTATGCAAAAAAGCAATTGCAATATTTGGACATGGCAAAAAAAAAACACACACACAAGAAATAGGGGATATTCGGGATATTGGGTTGGTGTGAACTATGATAAGTTAGGTAAAGGGGGACGAAATATACAGGAAACAAGACTATATATTATTCAATTCTTATAGTTTAACTTTAATAGTATCATAAAAAAAAATAATTAAAAACAATAATAATTGTAGACCATTTTATGGATGAACAAGGAATATATTCCATTAATTAAACTGCCAGCATGAGTATGTTTTTACTCTAGTCTCAAAAAACCTGTCTTCGGAAATTGAAATTGTTATTTTTACTGGATTCGTGTTCAGCGGCTCAAAATACACGGTGGAAGGGTATATTCTTCCATCCCCAAATGTTACACATATAGTATGTAAGTCGAAATCCTATGTAAATATCTTATAGCTACCATAGAAACGAACTTGAAACTGTATTCTTTTACAGCCCCATATTTTCCCAACACATTTAGTAATTATGGATTTCTCAAGATATAATATAGTTTAGTTTCTGTCTAAAAATTACTCATCTAAGTCATTCACACTGCCGTAAAAATTACCCAACATAATAACGAAATAAATAAGCTATGCCATCATAATTTGTCCAATTAATTCGGTGATATTGTTGATGTCATAACCAGAATGGCATTATCGAATCATAATTAAAGCTCTCGAAAATGAGTCAACTTAGCGATAAATTCCTGTGTCTTCTCTCAGAAATTCTCGACTTTTCTTGCTGTCTCATGCGCTTGGTATTCAGATCTTTCCATCAGATTTTTCTGACTCATCAAATGAATCGAACTTATGTGATTAATATATCATATCATAATCTTTATAAAGCGTAGCTTATTAAAGCTCAGCTCAAGCAAACAGATATATTATTTCTTTATATATTGAAAATAATACATTAAAGCTGTAGATGGGGTATCTAACATTCGATCACAGTCGATTCTAGCTTTCTTACTTGATTCTGTAAATTAAATGGGCAAAGCAGAAAAAAACAGAAATAACTGGGTAATGTCAAGTGGAATTGGGGGAAGAGGGCGGGATATTGGAGAGCATGTGCAAATGAGTGTATGAATAAATAATGCATAAGGGAATGGAGGAATCGAATGGGATGAGTAGAGCAAAGGTAAAAAGAGGAAGAGCCGGAGAAGTAAATGACTAAGAGAAAAACATATTTTTTATAGATAGGAAAACACAAAAAAATTAGATATAAAAAAAGTATATTGTCGATCTTAAGTAAAAATATCGCAGTGCTTCAAATCAAAAGAGTGTCATCTCTAGGCAATTTGTATCGATATATCGCGATAATATCGCTTTCGTTATCACTTTATATTGATTTTAGTAGAATGCAGAGATGCAAAAACAATTTTATGTTGTCTGTGTTTTATTCCAAAAGTTACAGTGAACATACATCACAAGTTCGCCATTTGGCGAGTGTCCACTGTACTTCTGTGCTTTTCCATCGATATGATATTTACGAAATGAAATGGAAAACTGTAGGCATCAAGTAGCGACGACTCAAGCTGACGTCGAGACTTGGTCCCTCGTTTATACATATTTATATACATACATACATACATATGCTATATATGTAGGTATATGTGCCTGTATTGCCGTATCTGTTTGGCCACAACGGCAACAACAATCAACTTGTGTACATAATGTGTATCTGTATCTAAACAAGCGACAGGGAAAAAAACGGAAAAAGAAAAATAGGGAGGCGGAGAAGCGAGCTTCAACCATTGAACCGGTTGAAGTCATATTCGCCACTGTACAAGACCAGGAAGAAGAAGAGCGGTGGCACAGCTAGCAACACCGCAACAACAACAACAACAACTTTAGACCGATAAGTCTCAAGCCGTTGACAGCAAAAAAAAATTAAACAAAAAAAAGAACGCAAAAAGCAGAAGAACTTAAGCAGAAATTTGCCCATAAAATGGTTCCCATTTACTGTTTCTAGGTATTTAACCTGAGCCACACACTCTTTGTGGCGAAATTCCAATTGCCGCAGACTGTCAACTATAATCTCATGCATTTATTTTTATATATATATGTATACATATATGTATAACCATACTGTTACTACTTTATAAGTAATTAAAAAATTACTCATAAGTTAATATTTGATCAACAATGACACGTTGTATCTCTATAGGCTTCAGCGAGAGCGAAAGAGATGGTACTCCTTCGATATTATGCGTTACAATCGACCAAAGCTAGTGGTGGTCATAAAACGTTTCCGCTAGAATTTGTTACTAATAGCAAATATGATAATTGTTTTTATAATTTTTCTTAAGGTAATCAATGAACTATTAAACTTATTCAAAAATTCCCAAATATACAGAGGATGATTATAAAACATCAGTATTATGAGTACAAATAAGTACTCGAAATAAAATCCAATTATTTTCCTAAATTTACCTTCATATTTTGTAGGGATTGTTATATTATGAGGATACTATTGTATTATTAATCATAATTTTATAAGATTTCCTAATTAAAAATCTAATTTGTAAGCTAATACGAATAAGCCATTTTGAAGTTGAATGACAAATTTATAATATTTTATTTATTTTTTCTATTGCTATAATATTTAAATATATCATGAAATGTAGTCTGTCAAATTTCAAATTATAAAAAACTATATCGATTAAGATAGCAAGTCGAAAGAGCCAGCCACTTGTTTGAACAACAGATTAACTGATTAGCTTTCGTGGCGTTTAGTTCTTGAGGTAAGAAATTAATTAAATAAAGCTGCCCGAGAGAGGTAGTGCAGATACATATACTATACATACATAGGTACATACATAAATATATTTCACAGTTGCTGTTTGCCTTTTTGACTTCAATAACACGGAAAAAATTATGTATACACAACCCGAAACGGTTTATGCCCCGGACTTATGTACATACACATACATATGTGCTATGTACTGCTTTATTTACAAATGAATATATTATGTATTTGTATCTGTATATGGGCACCAACAAATTTCGGTTGTTTGAGTTCTATTTATTTATTTTTATTTTTCTTTCTTTTTTTCAAGTTCGATTAAGCGCCTCCTCACTCATCCCCCGAGCCCCACACACACACACCTTTTCTGATAGTTTCTGGCTTATTTTGCGCTGAATTCGGACTCGAGTTGAGTTCCAATTCCGATTCGGATTGGGATTCGGATTCGAGTTCGAATTCGCCACGACAACAAAGTCAAAAGCAAACGGCAAAGCAAAAAATATAAAAACGAGACAAAGCCGGAAAATTTAGTTCAAACCCCAACAACTTCCCCTGCCGCTGAGTGTGTGTGCGTGTGAGTATCTGGAGTTTTGTGTATTAATTCTAATAAGAAAGAAAAAGCATCTGCAGCGCTGTAGCTTGTTGAAAAAATTAACTAAGTACAGTGGTCACAAATTAGTATAATATACCAACGAGAGAAAATATTGTTTATATAAAAAGTATATTTAAAGAAGTATGGTTTTTTTCCTTTTAATGTCTCCGATTAATTATAAACTGAATTATCCAGTACCAAGACCAAATCTATGAATAAACTCACCCTTATACGAAAGGTCAAGAAAAACCCACGACTTTAAACGAATCTACATAGATTTCGAATTAAATGTAATATTTTTTATATACAATATTAAAATCTTCGATATATAAAAATGTTTTCGTAACTTTTTAAAAATTTAATATGTAAACAAATGTAATTCTAACCAAATAGGAAGTAAATAAAAGCAAAAATGAGCTTGGGGAAAAAACCCTACCCAACATTAAACGTATTTCAAGTTTTTGCAAAGAGTGCACCCTGAGATTCCCAAGTACGAAGTACGAAGATCGGCTACCAGCAAATAGTACTGAAGAGACTGGCTGGCAAGGCCCAAAGAATAGTATTCTATAGCCTGGAGTGCTTGTTTTCGGACAGAAGATCTTTGGAATGATGGTCGAGTCTTGATTTATTTAATTATATAAATTATATGAGTGTTTTTGCCAACTCGAGGTCTACTGGATAAATATGGATTAAATTAACCCACTAAACCTCGCTCATTTAATTTGATATATGTATTTTGTATTTATTAGACAAAAAGCTTTAGTTTGTAAGCCTAGACACCATTCACTGTACACTCTGTTTTCTGTTTCTGCTGTTCAGTTGAGTTCAGTTCACTCGTTTCTTTGGTGGCTAGGTTGATTTTCTTGTGGTTGCTGTTGTTTTTGTCTTCAGACAGTTGACAACAATGACAATGCACCACCACCACTACCAAAAATAACAACAACAACAACTGGCAGTCGGCAACAACACCGACACAAAGTCGGAGAGCAAGAGCTACTTGGCCATGTTAATTGCGGGGCAATATCAATTTCTGTGTGTGTATCCATCCATCAGTTGCCGAGACTTTTTTTGCTGTGAGACAAGATCGGCGAACCGTTATCTGGCGTTGAATAAAACAACTACGAGTTACAGTAAGCACTGGGATGAGCGAATTGGCAAGAAAAATGATTGGATGCTTTAAAGATCTTTGACTGATGGGGATTTGCCGGAAAAGAGATTTATGTTCACATGATAGATATTTTTCGCATATCCATTTGAAAACACATAATTCGTATGTCTTAAATTTATTTCTTTACTTTATTTAAAAGAATCAGTTTAAAGAATTGGTTATGCTTAAATCCTCCAACGACAGATTCCTTTTTTCAATGTTCCCTGTATTGTACGTGATTTGTTCGAGACTTGCTTGCAGATACACAGATACACGGGCTACAGATACAGATATACAGATACCATTTACATACACAGGCCCATTTATAAACACACTTTTTNAAAAAAAAAAAAAAAAAACGCAAAATATATATACACACACACAATTAAAAAAAGAAATGGGGGAGAAGCGACAAAAGACAAACATAAAAGCAAAGCTTTGAACACATTTCTATATCCAGTATCCATAGGGTACAAGGGTATTTTGACTTAGTTCCAACCGAGGAAGTATCTAACAGATAGAAAGAAGTATCTTCTATCCTATAAACTGTATATTTGTAATAATCATCTCCAGGCGATTCGATTTAGCCATTATAAATATAAATTTGTCTACAAATTTTTCAGCATAATTGGATAATAAATATATGTACATATATGATATAAAATCCACAGGGTTTTAAATACCGGGTATCGCATAGTCGGGCTCACTCGAAAGTAGCTTTCATTCTTGTTTTATCTTGTATTTCGGCACCGTTTTTTTTTTGTGAATTTAACCCTGCCACGCTGCTGCCTTTTCTTCACCAAATTTTCTCCACGTGTTCAAAAAGGGTTTATCTTATTCCGCATTCTATTCTTCCAGTAGAGATTTTTTCCCATTCGACTTTATTTTTGTTCTTATTTTATTTAGCATAATAGGCAGAGGGAATTTTATCACAAAATATTAATATATCGTTTTGAAATGTTATTTTATGGAGGTAATTTGGTAATTCAACATAGGAAGTTTTTTAAAATAAAGTCTCAAAAGTTAAATGGTAAATAAAGTCAAAATTATTTAAATTATAATGTAACTGTGCAAAGGTTAGCATCTTAGAGGACAGTCTTTTCACATTAAAATAATTCTATCAAATGGATTGGTCTATAAAAAACTATAAAACAAAGCAGAAAAACACATAGTTATCCGGTACACTCAAAAAACAACTAATGAGGAAGAGCTCGTAACAACATTTTGTACTCTTTTTTTTTTTCTATGAGTAATAATCTAAAAATCTTCGCCCTGTTATATCAAAGTTCAAAATGTATTATAAAGTAACCTGAAGTTGGGGTAGATTCTTTATCCTGTGAAGATGGTTTGTCATGTCAGATCGAATTTTATATGATTTTCTTCCCCTTTTATGTTTATTCTTATTTATTTATATTATGCGGGTATTTTTTGGCAAGTATTTACATACATATATGGGAAAAAACACAGATAGAATTTGGCCCACATTTTTGTATATTCTCTTTAGATACTTGCACACCTCTTCATTAGTTTATATTTCGCTTTGTTTTGCTTTAAGTTTTTGCTGGTGTTTTTTTTTTTGTTTATAGCATTTTCTTTTTCTTTTCTTAAATTTTGCACAAAATTACACAAGCACACTCGAAAAAAAAAGCACCGCTCTCTATGTTTACACTTTGTTGTTGTCTTGAAGTTGTTTAAACAATATTCGAAGCTCTCATTCTCTCTTTCTCGATCTCTCTCGGCACACACACAAAAAAAAAAAGCATGCTTAAAGCCTTCATATTTCGCCGTTGCTTTGTTTTTTTTTTTAATTTCGTTTAAGTTTAATTATTTAAAGATTGTTGCAAAATATTATAATATATTTTAGATGGTTATTATGGAAGCAAGCTCATTAATTCACTGCCTTTAAAAATTGTTTTGTTTGTTGTTTTTATTTTAACTTGTTGTGGATTGTTTTTGTTTTTACGTTGTTTTGCTTTGGCTTTCGCTTTGCAGCATTTTGCTTGTTATTTTGACCGACTTGCTGTTACTCTTTTGGTACAATTATTTCGCTGTTGTTGTTATTGTTATTGGTTGATCTCAATTATTCATTTTCTTATATTAATTTATTGCTACTTTTTTCTTTTTTGTTGTTGTTTTTCGTTACCGTTTTGATTTTGATGGCGTTTGAATTGCGACTGAAACCGAAACTGAATTGATGCTGCTCTCGCCTCTCTCTCTCTGTGTGTCCTCCCCCTCCACCGCCCGGCAAGCTCAACCTCAGCCAACCCTCTCTCACTCGCACCATCTCTGTCTCTCCCTCTATAGCTCTCCCTGTCTTACTCTCGGCCTCTCTACCATTTCTCTGTCTCTGTCCCCTCGGTCGCTGTCGACGGCAACGTCGCTGCTTTGCATGCAGAAAAGGGAGCGAGCGACCATGAGGTGGGCGGGAGGCGGCGGCTGCGGGGTGGTTACCATTTTCGCCTAGCCGCATTTTCAATTTAAACGCACTCACTCACACAGACCAAAGTGCCTGCAAACACACGCGAGTGCAGCGACGCCAACTTAGCTAAAAACTTCGAAATGCGTAAGCGGCGCCGACGCCAACGCCGATGCTAGCAGCGCTGTCAGCGTGGACGTCGTGGCCCATTCGCGTACACACCAATTTTTTTTTTTCGCAAAACCTTGTTTGGATTTTTTTTTGTGTAGGTCCAGGGCGATACAGCAGCGGCGAAAAAAATAGGTCACCCTCAAAACAAATTCAATTTCTTAATTTGTAAACGAAACAAATAGTGACTTCATAAAATAGATAAAAATAATAATAACATTAAAATTCAAGAATATTACAAAAAATGTTGTTGTAATACTTGTAACTGTAAAATGTAAATGTTTGCTTTCGTAATATTAAATAGTTGAATGCTTAAAAAACACATGGTAAATAAACAAATCCTAAAAATGTTATAAATTTTTTTTAAATTTTGGATTCTCCAAAAAATGTCCAAAAATGTGTATTGTTATTTTATTAAAAAAAATTTTCTTACAGAGAATTCGAGGGTTAAAATGTTAAATAAAATCAATTTTCAATAATATATGTATATTTGTTTTGATATTCCATAAGGCCAGAACTATTTAGTTGACCGCAGTTGCAACAGCACTCTTTAACCCTCCAAAAACGAGGAGGCTTAACTCCACTCATTTCGCATCGTTTTCAGTCAGTTTTCGTCGCCAGGTTCGCGGCCTCATCGTGGTTACTCTTCGCCCTCATTCTCCTTCCCCCCTCCACCATCCTCTTTTTTCTGCTCTCCATTCCCCCACTCCCCCACCTTTGGCATCCATCTTGGCCATGTATCCACCTATCCATCCAACTCGCTCTTCAGGCAAGCAAAGAAGAAAAACCCCAAGGTGGCAACAATTGCGTTGCAGCCCAAGGATTGCATAGATACTTATACACATTCGCGAGCATAAAAAGTATCCCCAGTATCGAACTTTTTAATTACCTATACAAGGTAGAAGGAAGTTAACTTCGTAAGTGACATCATATCTAAAGACCTGTCTATATATTACGTAATAAAATTTTTTATCATTTTTGACCCCCTTCTTTATATAATCAAGAATAATCATTGAAGGTACTTCCTCTCCTATGATTATCAATAAAAATCGATATCTTAACGCTTAAATCGATTTTTCGGTATCTCAAATTTCGATAAATCAATTTTGACAATATTTTTGATATAATACTAAGCGCGATCTTTTTGTTGATATATCATATCTGACTTTTTCTCTTGATATGTTCAGGAGGAACAGTATCTTAACTTTAAGCAAACAAGATAAATGATTCAATGTAATTTAAAATATATCACATTAAAAGTGGGTCGCATAAGGATTAAAATGTGATAGATATATGATGTCATTCTGAATTAATTTAAGTTTTGTTTTACAGTTTTCTTTGTAGAATCGAAAATATTCCATCCAACTCATTTGACCGACTTTGGTGTTGAACCATTTCTCTCTCTTTCTCTCTCTATCTTAGCTTTCACCGCAAATCGCTAAGCACTGAATTGCATCTCAATTAGTTAAGTTCCAGTGTCCTCAGGGCGCAGTCCATCATGCCGATTCTGGCACTTTCGAGGGTAATCTTGAAGCAGCCTGGGATGTGGCATGATGTGGGTAAGGTGAAAGGAAAGGGGCACAGGGAGTCGTCCTTTTTGTCGGCCGAGGTCCGGGGCCTCTGCTTTGTTTTAGCCAACAGCCTGTCCCTCTGCCGCTGCTGTTGCTTCTGCTGCTGCTGCTGCTTGTCGATGATGAAGTGGCCGACAACGACAACCACGAGACGACGCAACATCAACAACAATACCAACAACACCAACATCATCAGCAACAGCACGGCAGCAACGTCGTCGCATCGCATCGCAATCGCGGCATGCGTCGTTTATAGATGGGATTGTGTGTATATATCTCACTCTCTCTCTCTCTATATATATATATTATATATATATATATATGTATATAGAGACCAGTGTGTTCAGTGTTCAGTGCGCGGCGCATAATATTCCGCACGCACATACAACACCAGAAACAACACCAAGAAGATGTTGCCTGCCACACAACGGCAACAAGCGCACTTTAAGTGTAGCAAAATGGACTGCAAAACTTGTGTACAGTACTCGTTGGGCATATGTACACACAATATATGTATGCCGCATACATACACAGTACCAAGTACCAGTACCCAGAGTACATACATACATACGTACATACATATGTATGTATGTATGTACCTGAACATAGACCAAAAATCTAAAGGGGGGCCACCGATATGCGATATGCGATGGATGCTCCGCTCCGCTTCTAAGATTTTCGTGGGCTGGTATTTTCAGCTAATTATAATGCCAAGCTACTTCAAAGATTTAATAGTCCCAATACATAGGCAATTACACATACACATATGTACATGCATACTAAATAGTTAATACTTGAATGTACATACATATATGTATACACATACATATTGTTCATGGGCTATCTTTATATAAAGTTTAACAAAATAACAGCATAATCGCTTAAAGTTTAATATTTCCACTAAACCTTTATTTTTGCCACACTTGCCAACACTTCCAGGTTCGTGAGCTTTAAAAATCACTAATAGTTCTTACTATACTATATCATAATAATAAACAAAGAAAGGTTTTTTTAAGTTTTACATTTTGTAATATTTGTTCTATCATATAAATAAATTTGTCCTGATTATATTACATACTATAATTAAAACGTATATGAGACTGTATTTAAAATTGCATTCATCACTGTGGACGGCAGTTCACGTAGTGACGACGCTCACCAGGAGAGTGTGCGAAGGCGACTACTAATATATACAGGAAGAAAGAAAATCTTCTGTGATGGTCCGATCATAACGAGTAATCGAACGAATGATCGAAAATTTACTTTTTCGGCACGCAACAATATTTTCTATTGTGTGGATAAAATCTTAAAAGCTAGTCCAGCCTTTTTCCCTATTTTATATTGCTGCGTGCCGAAAAAGTACACTTTCGATAGTGTATTTAATCATGTGTGTAATCATTTCTCGTCACAAATGTTGATATCAGAACTTTTGTATGTTGAAGGTGCGATCGTCACTAGTTTTTTACCTTGTTAAGAGGTGTTTTTGTTTGATTTATTAGAAGCACAAAAGCAACTTTGGGTAACCGAATTTAGATCGAAACGAACGGACATACGAACCATGCCTAAAATATCTCGAATAATGATGCTGTTTTAGAATATATACATACATATATAAATGTATATCAAAACCTAATGATTTCTGTAAGGTATAATAACTATAACTGAGCCAAATAACTTTGAATTGGCTTATATAGGGAATATATATACATAATATCGCGCTGAAGAAGTAGATGACGATATTGGGGCTCACATAAAAGCTCTCATAAAATAAGGAAGATCTTTGATACCAAGTTGTCCAATATTTGTATTATCTTCTGTATCTTTGTACTTTTTGAGCACTCTCTTTGCTTGATCTTTTCTTTTAATTATATGAAACAAACCCAAAATCTTGGATGCATCTTTGGTTAACTTCATTTGTGCTATTTTAGTTTTAGTTCTTCCATAATTTTCCAATTACGTTTTTCTTTTCAAAGTCATTTATTGCAGTTACCCCATTTGGATAATTTGTAACATTTTCATTGCACTTGCTTTTGGCACGTTAAGTTGCTATTATATACAAAATATCAACTGAATTACAAACAGGCCAGATCAACCAAAAAACAAATACCAAGAGCATGTGTAAGTATTTATTATTGAGAGCTGAGAGCAAATAAGACAAGTAAGAAAGGTATAAGCGAGTGTGGACCGACTCTTAGATACCCCGCATCCAAAGCGTTTGATAAGAAAAGTAAGAAACAAGTTTATTATACCCTTGCAGGGTATTATAATTTTAGTCAGAAGTTTGCAACTCAGTGAAGGAGTCATTTCCG
>JAEIIU010049716.1:0-10435 GCA_018874675.1 Drosophila baimaii
CGATGGCCACGCCCCCCCTCTAAGCCCACAGTTATGAAACATTTATGCCACATGCCCCAGCAGCAGCAGCAGCACCCCCTTCATTGTCCCAATAAAAAAGCACAACAAATTGTCGACAGTCGAGGGGCATAAACAAAAAACAAAAAAAAAGCTGCAAAAAAGCGGCACAAAAAAAAAGGAACTAGAAAGCAGCATAAAAGCGGTGAAGGGGCGACGGAGAAAAGGATACTCGCTCGCAGTCGCTGTGGAAATTGTTGCCTTTTGTGTGCGATGGACACTAACAAGCCGCAGGAGGGGCTTTTGCATGTCAGCTGAATCATTTTGCTGCTAATGAAGAGCCCGACATGTGACCAAAGTGTACCTCCCCCGCCCCGCTGCCCTCCGCAGTCCCCAAAAACCATAGCATTATAAAAAAAATGAAAAAAAAAAAAACATTCTTGTACAATTGCCAATTGACAGCGATAGAGAAGGAGAAGGGATGTTGAGGGGGGAGTGTGTGGAACTTTGACATATTTGCCAAAAGGATGGTCTCATATGCTACAAAAAGGACACTGAGAGAAATGCAGAGTATTCGAAGGTGTCGAGAGATCGTTCTCGCTCTTAAATTGCATCCTTGCTTTCCTTCGGATTCCTCCGTTTTCCCTTTCCACTTATCCACTAAAAGCTTGACTTCGAATTCGAACCTAACTGTTCTTTCGATCTCTCTCTCTCTCTCACTCTCAAATTGCTTTTTAGCTCTCATTCGGATTAGTCGATCCCGCGCTTTACTACGTGACACACGGAGTCCTCGCGGATTAATAATAATAAGTGTACAATATATATTATTTATTATATTATTTTATCAATAACCTACAACATATACTACAGCGGAGTGTATTGTTTAATTTTGTTTTATAAAACAATTGTGTTTCTGTTTTTTTTTAGTGCGTAGTCAAAAGCTCCTTCTTTTCCCCTTTCCGCTTCAATATTAAAAGCTTGACTTCGAAATCCAATCTAACTCTTCTTTCGCTCCTTCTTTCGCAATTTAAGAGCGAGAAAGGGATCGATCTCGCTCTTAAATTGCATCCTTGCCTTCATTCGGATTCCTCCGTTTTCCTTTTACACTTATCCAATAAAAGCTTGACTTCGAATTCGAACCTAACTGTTCTTTCGATCTCTCTCTCACACTCAAATTGCTGTTTAGCTCTCATTCGGATTAGTTGATCCAGCGCTTTACTACGTGACACACGGAGTCCTCGCGGATTAATAAGAAAAAAAGTGTCGGTGTGCGTTTAATCCCTTCAAAGTGTACAATACATATTATTTATTATATTATTTTATCAATAACCTACAACATATGTATACTACAGCGGAGCGTATTGTTTAATTTTGTTTTATAAAACAATTGTGTTTCTGTTTTTTTTTTCGTGCGTAGTCAAAAGCTCCTTCCTTTCCCCTTTCCGCTTCAATATTAAAAGCTTGACTTCGAAATCCAATCTAACTGTTTTTTCGCTCTTTTGATTTCTCTCTCTCTCTCTCTCTCTCGCTCTTATATTGCATCCTTGCTCTCCTTTGGATTCCTCCGTTTTCTTTTTCCACTTAGACAATGAAAGCTTGACTTCGAAATCAAACCCAACTGTTCTTTCGCTCTTTCGATCTCTCTCTCTCTCTCTCTCTCTTAAATTCCTTTCAAATTCTCATGGGCCTATGACTTGACTTCCGGAGCCTTTACTGTTTAATAAGAAAAATAGTGAAGGTGAAGTAAAAAAAAGAGTGCAGTGAAAATCCCTATAAAGTGTACAACTGTTATTTACAACAGGCAAAGCTCTCCCCAGCCCAATGGTGGCCATATTTATTTTTAATTTTTTTTGTGTGTTTTTTTTTCGGTGACAATTAACGAATGCAGCTCCACGCACAAATCTATTAATTAAAGGAGTCAAAAGAACGCGTTTGTGGATCGCGGATCCCGCAAGGTAAGGTAATTAATTTAAATAATTTTTTAAATTATTTTTTAAATTAATATTTTATAAATTATCTCCAAGGGTATATGAACATCGGCTCCGTCCGAAGTTAGCTTTTCTTAGTTGTTTTTGTTTAAATTTATATATTTATTACCTTAAATAACAATTTGATATACAATTTCTACCAATTAGAATTTAAAGTTATCAAATTTCAATGAATTAAAGCAACTTTTTAATGGTATAACACTATATGCTAGCTTATGTTTATATTGTTATTAACTATATAATTTTGCAGAAACCTTTTTAGATAATGTTTTTTTGTAAATTTATATAATATAGATCTTCTCATGAAACAGTCATTTATTTAAGGTCATACTAACTATTTTTACCATAAATCTTGAGCGAAATCAAATTTATAGTGTCATAACTCCATACAAGAGTTGTTGTCTAATTTTATAAACAGTTTTGTTAGATTTTTTGTATCTTTTTATAGAATTTACATAGATGTAGTGTTATAACTGCATATTAAAGTAATTGTATAATTTTAGAAAACGCTTTTTCGATTTTTACTGATTATTTTTACAGAAAACAACCATAACACTTTAAGCAATAATTTCACAGAAACCCCTTTCGATATATATAAAATATATGTATATACGTAACATCCCCTTATATAAGGTCCTACTCATGCATTAGAAATGATCCTAAGGATTAGGATTTTCCCGAGTGTATTTGGGGTTAGCTTTCCCTGGCCTCTTATTTTTTTTTCCGCCTGACCGTTTTGATTATGAATTTTGGCTGCTTGTTAGTTGGGAAATTGTTGAACTTAAATTTGCCCAGCCGAACAAGGGGTAACCAGTGACCAGTGACCAGTGGCCAGGGGCCAGGACGAGGGTGATGCTGGGTAACTCGTTTGCTTACTTACCTGGCCATTGATGACTTAACCAGGTGACCGACAAAGCCAACACAAACGATGGGTGGGTGGCTCTGGGGGGAGGTAGAGGGGTATGGACATGGAACGGCGGGTATGGGGCGTTGACTTTATTGATTTTTATGGCTCACTGGGCTCACACCCTCCATGGGGGCAGCTCCTGACCACCCCCCCCCCCCGGGGGAACAGTGGCAGTGGCGGGGGCCAACCCTTTTGCTAAACATTTTCATTTTGTTCGCCGTATCTGCCGCCATTTTGTGTCGTCTGGCTGGCAGAATGTCATGCTATTTCTGACCCAACATGCCACATTTTTATTTATGCATGCTCCAGCTCCCAGGCCGCCAGAGCCCAGGGGGGTTCCACCAACCCACCCTTCTCCAGTTGCTGCTCGTCCTCGCTGCCATTTGTGTGGCCACAACTGTATGTGTGTGTGTGTGTGTGTGTCGATAAATATCGCCATAATTGCGATAATCAATCACCTTTGCTGGGTATTCGGGCAGTCGAGTCGCTTTTTGGGCTCAACTTTGGGTCAAACTGTGATTTATTCAGCTTTTTAACACTTTTGCGTGGGATAACCCACAGGACCTCGGCTCCCCCCAAGCGGGAAGCATAGAAAGTGCAGTTGAATGGAGCCTGGATTCCAGACTGTAACTGGGACTGGGGACTGGCACTGGCCCAGGAAGGACCTGCCTGCTGCTGCTTGCAACTGTATTCATATTCATTTTGCTGTAAACATTTTTCTCACCAGTTAACCAGGGGGAGTCCTGGCACCTTGCAGGACCTTCAGCACTTGCATTTCCCTAAGAAAACAAATTTAGAATGGCATATAAAAAGATTTTAAAATATTAATCAATACTCTTTAGTCCCGATATTAAACTATGCATAATCAGTATGTAATGTTGGCCAACATTTGCGGCACACAAAAACCATATATAATATATTGTATAATTTATAACTGGGGCCCATAGAAATTAGTTTATTACGGGGTTAATACTGCCACGTGTCATCTGGTACTCCCTCTCCCCCCTCCTCCCCCCACCCTCTCCCTCTGTTGGCCATAAATATCAAGTGGCTTAATAAGCCTCAGATTGAGATTGAAGCGAATGGAAGCCACCACGCAAACTGGGCTAACTCGAAAAGTCACAAAATCACAGACCACATTCCGGGCCAAGTGCTCCCTCTCTCTCTCTGTCTCTCTCTCTCTCTTTTTTTCGTTTCCGTTTCCGCTTTCGTTTTCGGCTGGCAATTTGTTGTTATTACAAGTTTGGTAACGGCTGCTCGGGCCACTGGCCCTCTGGCATTTTTGGTCATTACAATCGTAAATTATTTTATTTGCTGCTAATTGCAGTTCACAAAATGCCAAACTGACCAGCGCGGGAGCTGCTCCTGCTGCCGCTGCTGCTGCTGCGGCTTTTATTGCAGCTCATAAAGCAATTAATCCAAGGGAGACAGAGAGAGAGAGACCCCCACAGTGGCGGCCAAAAGCCTTGGTCATAGCCAAATCCCTGCTAACTAACCGAACCAGCGGAACGCCCGCTAATAGTTGACGCTGGCCATTTTCTAGGGGATTAGCGGGCATGTCGAACCAACAAAACATCCTGCAGGACATCCCCCTTCCTCTGCGGGTGTGTGTGTGTGTGCGGGGGGATAATTGTCAGCACTTGCCGTCGACCAATAACGAGGAATCCAATTGAAAGCGTTCGAGCCTGACACCGAGCGGGAACCCGAAACTGGATCGAGAAGGGGGGGCAGGCAGACCACCACATGTCCACAAATGGAATCATTTAAGCACTGGCACACTGGCAAAAATAAGAGGCAGCTAGCCAAGCAAAACAGAAAGAAATTAAAGGGAAAGAAGCTATTATAAGAAGTATAAATAAGCAGGAATAAGCCTTTAATTATTATTGATTCCTTAACCCTTTTTAATGACAATAACCAGCATACATATTGCTAGTTTTAATTTAACAAATTGAGATATTTAAATAAATAAAAAGTGTAGCTTTTTTTTGTGGGAACCTTAACCAGGCTTAAGTATATGCAAAAACCATTCGATGGATTTTCTTTGTACTTTTTTTTTGGGGGGGGGTGGGAGGTGAGGTTTTCCCTCAAACCACTCGAAATGAAAACATTTCAATTTCAATTCAAGTTTTAATTGCTTGTAAAATTGCGTTTTTTCGCCTCTTTTTGGCTTTTTTTTCGGCATTTCTCGCCAGCAGCTATTGCTTTTAGATATTTTGTTGGCATTAAACGCTGGCAAATTGTCTTTTTTGTTCCCCTTCCCCCCCGAGTCCCTGGTCTGGTCTAGTTTTATTTTGTTTCGGCTTTGGTTTGCTTTGTTTTCACTGCTGGCTGACCAACAAACAAACAAATACACAAACCTTTTGGCCCAAATGAAACCAATTTCCGGAATGTCCTGTGCTGTCTGTGTGTCCCTCTGTGTCCAGTGTGTATGTGTGTGTGTGTCCTGCTTTTTTCGTGGCATTCAAATGGTTGCTTTACATTATGCAAGCAAATTTGTTCAAAATTAGTTAAAATTGCTTTTCCACCGACGGTTTGTTGTCAGCTCAAAAATAGAAAAAAAAGAGAGAAACAGCAAAGGAACAGGACAGCCGGAAGGATACTGAATTTAGTCTAGTGTGAATGGGGCTATTGGAGTGTTAACTCGAAGTTCAGCTTGCTTTAGGTTTAAGGTGGGGAATTATTTAAACAAAACTCGGTTGAAGATTTGAAAGCAATTCATTTTAGCCTGTAAGTTGTATTTTTTAGGTAAATTAATTAAATATTTATAATACCATTACAACTAACCATTGAGACGAGAAAGCAAAATGAAGAGTAGAACCAACGAGTAAGGACACTGAGCAAAGGCGACGAGTAAAGGCGACGAGTAACGCCGACGAGTAATGCAGACGATCAGAAAATAGAGCGAGTAAACGAAAAGCGAGTAAACGAAGAACGAGCAAAGGAAGAGCGAGTAAACAAAGAGCGTGGAAACGAAAGGCGAGTAAACGAAGTACAGTTAGAGCTTTAAAAGTCAATGATCCTAGCGAAGAGAAATAATTTTTAAATATACCCCAAACTCACACATTTTATACATATATCATAATACTAACATTAAATAACATAAAAAAAAGTTTGGGCAGCTCTCTTTGAGAAAAACTCAATTTCCTAAATATTTTAATAAAACTTCATATATTAAAGTCTCTAAAAATAATAAAAATAAATCCAAGATAAGTACAGATTCCCAGATTTTCAATATACAAGTACAGAAACATATATAATATGTAATATATATTTTTAACATGGCCTAAAATCGCAAAACAACAAAACAACACCGAGTCCTGAGCGGGGCCCCCCCTGGGAGGGTCTTGTTATCAATTGTTTCGCAGGACACGAAGGACACGTTGTTTATGGCGTTGCTGGTATCACTCACACGGCCATCACACACACCGAAACACACACACACACACACACACACACACACATGCACAGCTAGAGACACAGATACAGATACATTTAAGAGTGTTTACATTCTCACTTTGACATTTGATTTCGCTTATCGGGACGCGTGTTTGGGCCACCATGAGGACCATAAAAAATGTCGCCTATGGAATACGGATGCGGCTGCGGATGCGGATGCGGATGCGGAAAGCGGAGAAAGTAAACAAAGCAGGCCAAAGGAGACAGAGACAGAGACAGCGAGGGAGAGAGACAAGGAGAGACAGACCGACTCCAGGAGAAGGAGCGGCATCAACAAGCGAGCGATTTGTTGTTGTCATGTCTGGAAAGTCCTTCAAGCCGAACATTTCAGCACACGTCGTTACCTCTTCCTTTTCCCTGGCCTCCTGGCTGCTTTCTCCACCTCCATCCTTCGCCTCCTTGGCCTCCTTTCGCTCTCTGACTTTTTTCGGTCTGGGCTTAAACATGCTTCAATAGCTTTTAGCATTAAATTTAGACTTTTATGTGTTTATTTGCTTTGCACGTTTCATTTTGCCGGCACTTTGTCTTTGCATTGCTTTTGACCTCCTTCTCTTCCCCCTGCCCACCAGCCTTCGTCCCCGGACCAAGGACCCGTATCCGGACCCGGACCCGGTCCCCTACTATTCCAATCCGTCCGTGTCCGTGTCCGTGTCCCTTTTTTTTTTTTTTTGTTTCCTTCCCCCCTTTGGGCCCTCGTATGTGTCCCGTGTAAGTTTTATTTAATACGACAAATGGCCTGTAACTGGGATTTAAATAAATGTAGCCAACATCCAAGTCATGTCCCCACAAGCAAATTTATATATATTGGATAGATATATATATATATATATATGTATATTTGTATATATGGTACGTGGTTCTGCCTTATATACTTGATTACACTTGATATACTTAGTGTGACAGGCATATCTGGCATCGATCGCTGGAACGGCCTACGGAGCGAATAAAATTTTCATTTTTATGTAGCCTGCAAAGCATAAGAAGCGAATTTTTCAGTTGCAAAAGGTCCTTCGGGGAGAGGGGGAGGGAGGTGTAGTACAAGAAGGGATGTCCTGACCCAAAGACCTCGAGGAGAGACAGGAAGAGTGGAAAGCATAAAGTCGTTTATAAACCACTATTTTCTGAGTACATTTTTGGGAGTAAAAGGGAATGCATTTTAGGTATTTTTCCAGGCAATTTATCTAAAAATACTGCATACTGCATAAGTATGGGTATTTTAATACTAAAATATACTAATCAATTCACAAATAATTATGGGAAAATCATGGGAAAATCAGGGGAAATGGCTTAGAATCTTTACACTCTCACACACCTAACATCACACTCTCACACACCTAACAAGCTGCACTTCAAATGCAAAGCACCAACGGCAGGATATAGGATACTGTACGAGCAAAACATCCTGACCCCGGGCGTCCTTCTGTCCGCCCAAAGCTACGACTTGTGTTCAGCTCTAATTGCACTTGCCGCCTCCTCCCCTCCGAGGAGCTTTCTGCCAGGAAGTGTCCGATTTTGGCGGCATCTTTTCCAATTCATGCCAGCTTGACAGAGGCAAGGATACACTGAGCCAGAGCCAGGAACTTTAAATAAATTACCTATTATGAATTAAGGATTAAATAAGCAATGAATTAAATATAGAAATAAATAAATACAAATTCCTGTTGAAGCTTATTGCAGGCCGAAGCGTCAGTCTTAACAGGAAAACTTTTAGCGCGGTTTTTTTGGCTTCATTCGCTTGCCATTTATTTTGCCAAATGTCCCCCCTGAATCCCCAGCCGCATCCTTAACCCAATCCTTAAGCCCTCTTCCCCCCTCCTGTGGCACTCCAATCTGGAACTGGAACTCGAACTGGAACTGTGCGGCTTGTTTGTTTGCTGCTGGCCGCCTCCTCTCTCTCTCTCTTTTTGACGCTGCAAACGAAATGAATTTTATATTGAAATAGTTTTAGACGGCTATTGGCGCCCGCTTCTTTGTTTTTTAGCTTCCTTTTTTCCCCTCTCAGCTCTCAGAAGGGGACTTTCTGGACACGCCTCCTGCTGGCGGCAATTTCGAATAGTTTCCGCCGGAAGAGATTCAGGGGCATGCTACAAAAAGGGGGGCAGTGGGTTGCGCCTGGGCTCTGGGCTCTGGGCCCCGGGCCACTAAGTCCATTAACGTGCGGTTTTAATTACGTGTCCATTCCGCTTTCGTGTCATATTTCTGGCTCGTGGCACGTATCGCGTTGCTTAAAGAGATTAAAAGCGGTTTTGATTTGCATAAAAATGGCCGCCTGCATGCTTTTAGCCCCAAAAACAAAAACCAAAAAAAAACAGGAGACTAGAACACAGGGACAGGGCGATAAAGGCCGTAGACAAAGGACACACAAAAAAAAAAAAAGGAAGCATAGGAAAACCCCCAGAAACAGAGCAACTTTTTCCCCCAGATAAAAGTTTTTGGCGACCAGGCAACCAACTTGGCAGCTGTATCTGAATCCGCATTCGCATTCGCATCTGTATCTGTGGCTGTGACTGTAGCTGTAGCTGTAGCTGTAGCTGTAGCTGTATCTGTGGCTGTGACTGTATCTGTAGCTGTAGCTGTAGCTGTATCTGTAGCTGTTGCCTTATCTGTAGCTGTCATTTCAGCGCGTGCAGATAAGCCGCCCCTGATTCCAATTCAGATGCCGGAAGAGCTCATACAAATTCAATTGCGGGCCAATGCAAATCCTGGCGCCACATAAGAAATGAGCTGCAGTCCAAGTCCTGGCCAAGTTTCTTTGCTCTCTCTCCCCTCTAAATCCTAAAACTAAAATATCACAAAATATAATGTAATTTTTGGTTGCCTTTTTGTGCCATTTGCATAATTACCTGGGCTGCCCTGTTTGGCTTAACTAATATAATTATAAGGCACGATGGCTGGGTTAACTTTTAACTGAAAAGCGAAGCCAAATATGTTTCGGGTGACATAGGAAAAAGCAGTGCTGTGCCGTTTCCGTTAACGCTGCCATCAGAGCCAACCCTCGCTTACCCACTCACTCACCCAGACACCCGCATTTGGCTAGCAGTTTGCTCATTATTTATTTTCAACTAATTAGCGGTTTTTTGCCGCCGCTGCCGCTGCTGTCATATTCATTTGCTGCAGCCCTCAGCGGGTTAAAGGGGGGGGCCTGAGCAAGCATTTTCGCAGTGGAAACAAAAGCGTTTCGCGGGTTATCAACTGAGTACCGAACCGAGCACACACACACCCCTAGAACACACTCACACACACACACACACACTCCCAGGTGAGTCATGTTGCTAATTAGTTACGGATATATGCGACACAGACACCAAGGCAGTGGCAGACACGGCCAGACACATGGCGCAAAGTTCTCGCAAGGACACAGGACGCCGCGGCGTATACAGGACGAAGTTTGCAGCACTGGGAGGTGCTTCCTTACCCCTACCCACCCCCCACATCCCCCCTGTAACTAACTGGGCTGTGTGTATCAGAGAATATCAAATAATATTTGCAGCAGCCAAAAAAAAACATAAAACTAAACTAAAGGCAATCGCCCCAAAAGTTGGCCAGAAATGACATTGCGCATACGCCGCATTGGCAGGGCACGTTTCCGGATGGAGTTTTTTTTTGTTTTTTTATCGCATTATAATGTGAAATTAAATACTAATCAAAAATGCCGGGCATTTCCGCAAAATGACAAAAGCACTTTGTGGGGGGCCGGTGTCGCCATCGGTTACTGCCTTCCCTTGTCAAAATTAGGCTTTAATAGGCGCAGTCTATTATATTGAAAAGTTTTCCGCACCGCAAGATGAGCACCGAAGTGTGTGTGTGTGTCCTAAAATTGATTTATAAATATTTCCGGGAAATGCTTTCTATCTTTCTATCTTTCTACCTCCCTTATCCGCCTCCTCCTCTGCCTGTCAATGAATTTCCTTCGATTTAGTGTCAAAAAAAAAAGCAAGTTAAACTAAGCCAAGCTGACTTCGCCTGCTGGCACTTAAATGTTTATATCTTTTAATAATTTTAAAGAGGTTATTTATAATATTTATACCATTGCAGGGTATTATAATTTTAGTCAGAAGTTTGCAACGCAGTGAAGGAGTCATTTCCG
>JAEIIU010049721.1:0-27995 GCA_018874675.1 Drosophila baimaii
TAATAGATTACTACAATGAACTTGGACCAAAATCAACATCCTAAGATGATTGAACCCACCAAATATTGAATAACTTCAAGGGTGCTAGTAAATAAATAAATATATAAAATAATAAATAAATAAATGAATAAATAAATAAATAATTAAAAAATTGGACTGTGTGGAATATTAAGATTCCAATAATGTTAATAGATTACTACAATGAACTTGGACCAAAATCAACATCCAAGCCTAAGATGATTGAACCCACCACCTATTAAATTACTTCAAGGGGGTGCTAATAAATAACTAAATAAATAAATAAATAAAATAATAAATAAATAAATAATAAAGAAAAGATTCCAATAATGTTAATAGATTACTATATTGATCGTGGACCAATACCGACACCAATGCCAGAAGTCAATGAACCAACAACTCCAAGAGTTCTAGGTCCTCGACTGTGCCGAATAAATAAACAAAAAGTAATACAATTTTATGAAGAGCGTATTTCCTGGTGCAACAAATTAAAATATTAAAAAAAAAGAAATAAATAAAAAAATGCCCTAAAACGAATACTAAGATTCCAATTATGCTAATAGATTACTATATTGAAATCGGACATAACCGACACTGAAGTCAATGAACCAACAACTACAAGAGTACTAGAGCCGCGACTGTGGCGAAAAAAAAAAAAAAAATAGTAATACAATTTTATGAAGAGCGTATTTCCTGGTACTAGGACAATTGATATACAAATTAAAATAGTAAATAAAGAAAATAAATAATATTAAAATAAATAAATCCACATCTTCAGAAAAGAAACAGCAGTTACCAAATAGCTCTATAGTCCTTAACTATTGTGCTCAAATCAAAATAATAATTGTACTAAAAAAAAAAAATAAAAAGTAATAAATCAAAAGAAATAAAGAGATGTTGACTGGTCGAGTCCCGACAAGAAACTGAATGGTAAATCCAAGCGCCACTTGGCACTTTGGCTTCGGAAATTTACATATTTTTTGGGGAAAATATCGATTATACTTATCGATGCTTGCGCAAAGTTCGATACACTCCATGGAGTGCAGCCGTTTCAGCCCTTTAGCAGTGTTGGGAAACCCCTAATTAACTATTAGATATTAATATTTTCAATAAATATGCTTACTTTTTTTTGTTAGTTATTTATTAATTTATTAATTGCACAAATTGTGAACAAAAAGAAAACTATTTTTTTTACTCCAATAGTAAGTGTTATTTGTCGTAAATTCATTTACAAAGAAACCCAAATAGCAAAGATATAAAAGTTTATGTTCCTTTTGTTGCTGCAAATATGCTAAAAAAAACACAAAACAAAAACCCAAAAATCCAGAAAATGTAAGGTCCCGTTTTAAGGACAGTGACTAAGCATTTCAAACGAGTGCGAGCGAGATAGAGATGAGGTTGAAAATTGTTTCGTGTTTATCATGGAATTGAAATGAGTTTTAAAGAAAATTTTTAAAAAATAATAAAGCAATAAATTCAAGAAAAGACTTTTGTTTTAGGATATTTTGAGTATATTAATGTCCGTAAATAATAATTTAAGCTGTATTAACAAATCTCTTAATGTTAACCATACAAGTAACCTTAAAGTCTACTGAAAACCTTAATTAAAAGCTACTTATTTGCTGCCTTAAGCCCAAATTTATATAAATTAATGTAATTTACATATTTGAAAAGAGAACGTTTTTTCTAAGAGCATCCTGCACACATGCTATGTAGAATCATGCATATGTACCTACACACACATGTAAAATGTAATACTATTTTCGATATTTTACATAAGAGAAGTGAAGTCCTTCAAGGTAAAGTGTTGGAAATGAAATGTAAACACTGTTATCCACACTTATTTTTTGTAACTCAAGTGCCATCGCAATGGTTTTTGACATTTGTGCGAAAATTTTTTTATTAGCAATGTGTGTCAAATAATTTTTGTTCCTTTGTTTATGCGTTATTAAACGCTAGTGCACCTTATTACAGCCTTTGGGTACGTGTGTGTGTGCGTCGACACCTAAGAGTGAACCGTTGTTAAGCAGCCAAAGAGAGGGCGTGGAAGCGTCGTGCAAGAGAGCGCGCATTAGCCAGATCGGAAGAGAGCTAGCTAAGTGGAATCAGCAAAACCCATGTTCTCATCGAGCCAGCAGCTTTCTTTTGTGGACGTTATTCGTTCAGTCGTTCGCTTGCTATCTCCTTCTAGCGCTTGTCACTGCCAAAGCTTACGGTCCTCAACAAAGCTGATGGGACTGCCGTTATACAGTTATACCATGAGCAAAGCAAATTAAACGCACGCTTCATTTTCATTTTAATTTTCATTTTCATTCTGTGTTGGCGGTTAGCAGCGTGAATATCGCACCGAAAAAAAACCGAAAGAAACTAATAAAACCAGAAAACTAAGACACAGAACATAAAATACAATTAATAAGCGATTAAAAAAAAAATCGGGAAATTATACAAAAAAACATAAAGCGGTCGTGTGTTATTTTAATAAAAATAATCCAAAGTGATCGCGATTAAGAACGGCCTATCAATATACAGTTTCTTTAGCTTATTTTTTTCGTATATTCTTTATATATAAATATAATAAAATTATTAATTATAGATAATAATCGTCGTGCATGTCGTATTTTTGCCTAAAATTATTCGCATTTTATCAAATTGTTATTATTATTTTATAATCAATAGACTTTTTTGTGTTTTTTTTTTATTTTTTATTGTGTTCCGTTGTTTTTGTTGAGAGTGCAACGAGTAGAGAGCACGGGTCTCTCTTCATGTGTGTGTGGTGGTGAGGAAGTTATAGTTTAATGTTTTTAGCTTCAATTGTCGAGCAACAACAACGAAAATGAAGAAAAGTAAATAAATAAAATTAAAAGCAGCAGCAGCAGAAACAGCAACAACAATACCAACAACAATGCGATGCTGATTGATGTCACACACACACACACGCACACAGCGAGAATAAAGTAAGTAGCTGGACCATCCAATTGGATTTGCATGGCGAAGATTTAGTAGAAGAGAAGCAAGCGGCAGCAGCAGCAGCAGAAGAGCAAAGTGAAGAGCCGAAGCCCGAGTTTATCAATGAAAGTGAACTTTTTCCAGTGGGGGAGTTGTTCACAATATGCACATGAATATGTACATGTCTGTGTGAGGGGCGGCGGGTCACAAGGGGTCAAAAATCCTGCATTTGCATATCACACCTGTTGCCGTTTCCGTTTCCTTTCGAATTAAACCAAATCCTCGATTGTTTCAGAAAATTAAATTTTTGCTATTTATAAATATTAGTTATCTTCTTGATTAGTAAAAGGTTAAAGACTTAGTCTTCATAAGAAATGTAAACGAGTTGATTTAAAAAATATATACTATAAAGTTTATAGTGTGGCTTTTTTTAATTTCCGCTTTCTTCTTTTCTGTAACTCTGTTTTTTTTTACAAAGTAAATTCGAAAAATTACACATTCTTTAAAAAAAAGATATAGTATTTAATTTATATTGCATTTAAATAAACAAAGGTTACAATTTTTTGTATATTTATTCTTAATTTAAGTAAAAGTTAAATTTCCGAAGTTAAGTTAAGTTAAGTATTCATTGAAGCTGCATTAAATATTGATAAGCGGCCCCCTTTTACAATAATTCGAACTACGCCAGTGGCTATGTGTTGCATTAGAGGTGCTCCATATGATGCTGTGCTCGAAAAGCGGACGAGGGGAGGAGAGGGAATGTGGAAAAAGTAGAGAGAAGAAGTAATGGGGAATAATGAGCGGGAATAATGATAACGAAATTCTGGGAAGCCGGATAGCCTGACCTTTGTTATCCAACCAGAGAAAAACCCAATTGGGTGTGTTCACTATTCGAAATTTTCCAGGAAAAATGAATTTATTTTTGATTCCCATAAAAATGAAATCTAAATATAATTTATTTTGTAAATAATTAAACAAATTAAATTTGAAAGTTCAACAAGATGTTTTTCTCTTATTTCGTGCTTAGTTTTCACTTAATAAATAATAATAAATGATTAATAAATGTATTAGCTGCTTCTGCATTCATATTTATATATTTATTTCAATATATTTTGTTGTTTGTTGTCGCTATTTGTTATTGTTTTGTGGCTGCTATCACAAAGCACGTTGGAAATGTCTTAAAAATACATACAAATGTATGTATGTATGTATTGGATGAATAAACTGTTCCAAATTCATATGTATCGACGCGGCTATGTGCGTATGTATATATATATGCATATACATATATATATACATACATATAACGAGAAATGCCGTTGCCAGCAGCCGCAGCCGCAGCAGCAGCAGCAGCAGCAACAGCAACAACAACAACGTACAAGAAACCTTTTGATAATCATATCACGCAGAGTCCACTGATAATTCGCATTGTATTTGTTTTGCTATTGTAGTTGTTGTTGTTGTTTTTGGTGGTGGTGCTGCTTTATCAGCAAGCGCTCTCTCCTTGTGTGTTTGCTTCGCCCCCGCTCTTAATCTCTTAAGCGCACTCTCTTATGCCCAACGATCAACGATCAGCAGCAGCAGCAGCAGGGAGGACTCTCTTTCGCACAATAATAATAAATAAATAAAAGCAAACATACATATATATAATACTTAAAATTGTTTCATAAATTTCGACTACAGTAGAGCCACTCTATTGGGCATTATATATATTGTTTATAGTCTTTTATACTAATTGATCTCGGATAGCTTATAGTTTTTACTATTTCCCTTTGCCCGCAGAGCATTATATTTTGCCGTTATCTCCGATCGCCGGGACTAATGGAAAGTTTCCAGACCGTGTGTGTGTTTACATCGGGCTGGAAAGTGCGACGAAGAGCGACAGTTATGGTATTTAGATCCAGCTGAAATTCGAAATTCTCCAATTATTAATCGCGAGTGATAATTCGATATTCGATATCTATTTGCCAATCGATTCTTGGACTTGTAATCGCAGGAAATTTGAAAATCCCTTTTATTGCTTACACATCTTATGGCATCGCCTTGATTGTATATATTGTTTGTCAATGCCCCCCCCGGGGCTGTATCTCTGTATAGGCTTCTTTTGCACAAAAGGAAATTCTGCTGAAGTTGTGGGAAACGGTTATTGTTTATAAACTTTTTTGGGTCCACATTTTGTTTACTTTTCGATGGCAGCAAAGAACTTCAATGGAAAAAGTAAGCGGTTGGCTTCCACAGAAATCTGAGATCAGCTTTATTGTTTTTTAAATCAAAATATTCAGGAAGCTGGTTTAGATTTTTATTTATTTAAGATCTATCTTTACTGGAAAATAAATAAAGTTCATATTTGGCACTTGGTTCCTTTACAATTCCAATATCCTGCAATCATAAGCAAATTATGGTTAAAGATTCCGTGGAAATATGAGCATGAAAAACCTTTCTTATACTGAAATGACATAAGCAAATGGGCGAAATAATTGGGGAAAATTAGGGATTGTGCACAAATAAATATCCTTTGAATTAATTATAACAAAACTAAAAGAAAATGTTCTCACCTAACTATAATTAAAATATTTTTGAGGCTTAATACCTTAGGAACACCTGACTTTGTACATATGTTTCTTAGCTTGTATCTATATAGTATAGTATGTATATGCAATAGCTAAGAAATGAACAACAACAACAAAAGTAATAATAATAAGCGGAGAATACAAAAAAAAAAAAAAAAACAGAGAAGAAATAAAAGTGATTCGAAACTATTGTGTAATTTACATTAACGAGCGGATGTCGTTGGCTTCTACTATATAATGAACCAATTACCCAGTTTGTCTCTTGATTCGATTGCTCTGCAGCCGCACAGATACACAGATACAGATACAGGTACAGAGCACTGAGCACTGAGAGCTGTGGCTGTATCTGTATCTGTATCTGAATCTCTGGATTCGTATCTTGCATCTGTATCTGTGTTTGCTGGTCGGTTCTGTGCGGTTCTGTTCTGTCTGTTTAGTGCTTTTCGCAAAGTGACTGAACGAGATTTTTGTGTGGCCGCCAGTGCCACTGCCGCTGCTCTTCCAATTCCGATTCCAATTCCATTTCATTCATGTTGAAGACACCCACTTGAATGATTATGAGGCACTGCAGATGCTCGCTGCGAGCTACAGCTACAGATACAGATACAGATACGGAATTCAGAACTCAGAACTCATATTTGGCCATCGTCAAGTGACGCTTCCGCATTTGCCGGTCGGTCGGTCGGTCACCCACGTGCCAAATGCTTCAAGATACGCCATAAATTCCATTTCATATTCCATCTAACAGACTCCATATATACACACAGATTCTGGATTCTAAATCTTAGATCTCCAAAAAAGTAGCGTTCATTGCTTGTCAAGTGGCTGCGAAGAATGCGATTTGCGGCCAACGTCAATGGGATTTATTCGATTTTTTTTGGATACAATTGAAAGGCAATTAATACTTCAGTTGAGTGAACGCGAAATGAATGCAGCAGAATTTTTAAATTTTTTTGTTATTTATTATTAAACGTGTTCATTCTTAACATAAGACTTCACTATGAAATAAATAAAATATGTTGGAAAGCATATATGGGTTAAGATAACAATCAACATACAAAACATATTCTTTATCAATATATTTTATAAGCAAACATAGTTTTTGCTTATTAAATGTGTTCATTTTTAATGTAGGTGTTCATTCTGGAATAAATGAACATCATTGAAAAAAAATCATGTTTATTGTTGAAAAGGAATTGATTGTTATTATTATATATTATTATTTATAGAAACTTAAATTGATTCTTCTTCATCTATGCCCAATATATGTTTTTACATATTAAACGTGTTCATTCTTAATGTTAGCCTTGAGTGTTCATTTTGAAATGAATGAATACCATAGGAAAACATTAGTATCATTTATGGAGTTCTTAAAAACAATTGCGAGACAAAACATATTCTTCATCAATAAATTGTATAAGCACAAATATTTGTTTTATTAAATGTTTTCATTCTGAATGTAGGTGTTCATTCTGGAATAAATTAACATTATTGGATAAAATCATGTTCAGTATTGAAAAGGAATTCATTATTATTATTATTTATTATTATTTACAGAAATTTAAACTGATTCTTACGGGTTCATCCGTGTCCAATATTTGTTTTTACATATTAAATGTGTTCATTCTTAACTTGAGTCTCGAGTGTTTATTCTGGAATGAATGAATGAATACCATTGGAAAACGTCAGTATTATAGATGGATTTTAGTTAAAACAATTGACTTACAAAACATATTCGTTATCAATAAATTATATTAACAAAAATATTGTTTTTTATTAAATGTGTTAATTCTTTATGTACATAAGTGTTCATTCTGGAATAAATGAAAATTATTGGAATGAATCACTTAGAGCATGTTCATTTTTTTAAGGCAATTGATAATTACTATTATTTCGAAAAATTTATATTGATTCTGGCGTCAAATTTTTGTTTTACAACTTTATTAAAAGCTTACTGCTGAAATCATGGAATTTAACAAAAAAAAATTACATTTCATTTAGTAATTTTCTAGCAACGAACTGACTTATTTAAGTACGATTGATAGAAAAAATTAACCTGTCACAGATATAGTACATACATATTGTACTACAGCAAATTGGTTTAATAATAAGTTTAATAAAGCATTTTAAGAGCTGAACTATTTTATACTTGCATAAAAAAAAAAATATTAAAATTGGGCCATAGAAAAAAGACTATAAATACCACATTTAAATATGCAAGATATATTTTATTAAAGTTCCTAGCGCTTCAGTATTCTTCTTGGTGCGCTAAGATATGTTCATTAGCTTGTGCTTGTGTAACTTTCAGATAAAGATACTCTCAAAATCGGTCTCTTAAAAACTGGCCCCTTTCTCTTGTTCAGCAGATAACAGATAACAACTTCTTTGGAATTATTTTGCGAAATTTTCCATGCAGCCAGTAGAAACCTTTGAATCTTTTGTTTATTTAATCTCTCATTGAAAACGAAATAAAAGCAGCAATTATCGAACTGCGATTTCAACCTATCTCATCCGATCCAATCCGATTCGATCCAATTTGATTTGTAATTGTGAATATCTTGTGGAAATAATTGCCCGCCTTAGTGGGCAATTTTCAATTGAAATCTCAGCCTGCAACGCGGTGCCTGCCCAGACAGCATCCTTCGTGGCCAGTATTGGTTTATGATTGGAAAGAAAAGCCAACTCTATGGCTGCAATTTTCCTCTTGCATATTCATGAGGCCGGGAAAATGATACACACACACACACGCGTACAAGGAGATATATATTTTCCCCTGTCCCACCATATGCTTGTAATTTTTTAATAACACTTAACAAACGCCTTGGACTTGGCATGTAAATTGTTGATAAATTATGTTTTTAATAGTGCTGCTGCCTGCCACTTGTCGTTGTTGTTGTTGTTGTCGTTGTTGTTCTTATTATTATTATTGTAGTTGTCGGTTTTGTTGTTATTGCCATTGTTGTTGGCTTATGTGGTCAGATAACTGGCGCTAAAGATACGCAAAGAAAAAAAAAAGAAATAGTTCTATGAGAACGCGAATTGCGCAAAGTTATAGGCGCCCATTTGGATACCTCTTACAGGGAGAATAATAATTATTTAGTGCCTTTAACAATGTAAACAATTAATATGTTTATTTATTTAATTATGTTTATATTTTAGATAATTATAATTGTAGCATTTGGCTTAAAGATGAACTAAAAGAGTATTGTATTTAAAAGAGAATTTAAATTATAAATTCCTTGAAATGTTTGGTTTAGAGTTTGCGTTGAATTTTCTTTTAGAGTTTAAAATGAAATCAACTAAAATTCTTAGCTTAGGATACTGATTAATGTTGCATGAATTAGTATAATATATTCTTATATTACAAAATGTATCTAAAGTATATAATAAAATAAAAAAAACTTAGCTGTTGAATGAGTTAATCAACTAACCTGGCGATTGCCTCTATTTACCATATGCTGTCTCAATTTTACAATTTAATTCCCATAAAAAGTACGCTCGTGTGTGTATATCTATACATACATATATATACATATATATCTGCTATCTGCTGATGATGTGTGCTGGTTTAAATGGTAAATAAAAATTCATTTTTTGTTTGCTTTTAACCGCACAATGCTGGCCAACCCAAGAAAAAAAAACAAACAAATAAAAACAAAACAAAACGCCAAATTTAATTTCAAAATATTACTTAGTAATACTAATAACGATAAATTGTTTTATGTATATGTACTTTTTAGTTATTGCTGCCGCTGCGGTTGCCATAGCTATTGTTTTTATTCTAATATTTATTGTTAACTGCAAAGTAGAAAAAAAAGAAAGAAACACAAAATGTATAAACAACCAAAGCACTCTTTTAAAAATATTGGGCAAATATTAAAGAATTCGCCACAGGCACGTAGGCTAAAAAATCATCTGTTTGATTGGGACGCTCTCTTCCTCTATATATATTTATATATATATATACATATATTATATATTTGTTTGATATTTTTGTTCTTAGTCATCAAGCGAACTTGACTTGAGGCATTGCCAATCGATGATTATTGAAGTCTTTCCTAACCTATTTGCCAGGAATTAGCCACTTCAATCAAAGACACTTGGTATTATTTAAATAATAATAAATATTTTAAGCCATTATAAATTAATTAATCAATTAGCTAACACATTAACTCAAGCAGGAATCCAATTTAAATGGCATTCTATTAGATATGTTGGCTAAAATGAACTTCAAATCTGTGGTTCTGCGAATCAATGATGATCATCGGGTGCCTCGAAATCAAAGCTCTGCGCGATCGGCGGCGGCGGCGGCGCTCCTGAACCTAAACCTGATTGCCCCGCCGCCTATGTACACCACCATAATTGACTGCATTAGCCTGTGAGCAGAGCCAACAGATGGCACACACATCACATTCAGGCCACAAATACATACCAGCACCACCACCATATCCTTCGACGATCCACACTTACACCGCACCCGATCTTGGGTGAACTTGAGCGCATTGCGATGTGCTCACACATATATTTCTTTCGCCATCAAGGGGATGGAGGAGGTGGGATGGGGAGGAAACTTGTTTCTTCGCTTTTTTTTTTGTTTTTCATTTTTTTTCGCACCGAGAGGAGAGTGCAGCGCGCATTCGGTGCATTCTTCGGCCGGCCGGCGTCATCGATGATGCCTGAGATAGTGGTGATGGCGATAATGATGATGCCTGATGATGATGATGCTGCTGCTGCTGATGATGATGATGATGATGATCGGCCATATAATAAAGATGATCATCATTGCGATTTGCAATGCCAAAGCTGTTGTGCCGGTTGCCAGCCTGTTTTTTTTTTGTTGTTTTTCTTAACTTCTTTTATATTCTTGTATTTCCTTTTTTATTTTTCTTTTAATTTTTTTATTATTTTTTTTTTACTTGTATTTGTCCGAGTCTTGTCTCCGGGGTTCCGTTCTACAGACGACCTTAAGAGGGGTGAACAGAGGCTGGGAGGCTGGAGGCTGGGGACGACTTGGGGGCCAGTTTTAGGGGGGACTGGAGCAAACCTTGTTTTTTTGTTGGTTTTGTTGTTGTTTTGTGTTTTCCCATACACTTGGGGGAAATATGCAAACGTAATTAGTGAGATGATATAATTATTAATGTCTTCTTGGTTTTAATTTAAGAAATATGTAAATATTATTTGGATAGTTTAAGTCAATTTTTATATTTGAATATAAGGAACTTGTCAATGTAGAATCTTAAAGATTCTAAACGATTCTAAACGATTCTTAATCTTACCTAGAACTTCCCTTTTCTGGCCTCGCACTGCCTAAGTTAATGCGAAGAGTGCACGAGAAATTCTCAAGCCTGCATTCTGAGACATGCTCCTTTGGAATTAAAAGTTATCTTTGTATTTTTATAACTATTTAATAGTTTCAGATACATATACAAAAAACATTAAGCTTCTCATATATTTACATTTACATATATTTAATGTTTTTAGTACAAAGAGTTTTTTTTTCTTAATTAATTATTATTTAATTAAAAAAAGGACTTGTTTGGTGAAATAAATTACTATTGAAACTAGTGACAAATTGTTCTATTGAATCAAATAATTCAGGATATTTACAAACTTAAAAAAAGAAGAAAGAATTGCAAAAATAAAGATAAATAGATTTATTTACAAAGTGCTAACATATAATTTAAATTATAAACTAGCTTAGTTTATTGAGCTATGACAACGGACAACAGCGGGCTTTCAGCTCAAAGATAAATATTATTTATTTGGAATACTAGGAAATTAATGTATTCATATTTTTCTCTCTGTAATTGTTGCTTTTGGATTTGCCAAGCTCCGCATTACGAACGGACCTGTTGCCGCATAGTTTTTATTTTTATTTTTTTTACTTTGCTTTTTCTTCTCTTTTCCTTTTGGTCCAACCGGTTCGGTTCGGATCGGTTTTTGGTTTGTTTGCTATTTTTTCGAGACTCTGGATCGGTTCAGTACCCGCTGGAATCGCTGGACCTGCCATCAAGCGAATTCCAATTAACACGCTTCTAACACTTCCTCAAAAACTTACCATGATCCATAAAATTAAGCGTGGAAAATTATAAATTGAATACAAGAGACGGGTGGAAAATTCAGCATTAACGCAAGGAAATTCTTGAAATAATTGTTAATAAATTGTTTCATTTGCCGCAAATGTTAGAGATATTATTTACAGGATTTGTCAATACTTTAGCGAAACTTTAATTGGAAAATTTTAACACTTGTAGTTCTGGAAATTTAATAATAAAAAAGAGCTTATAAAAATGGGCTATTCTTTTCGTTAGTTAAGGGAACAACTTACTTTTTTTTTTTGTATTTTCTGTGGACTTAGGGAAACTCTTCTTTTGAATGAAAATTAATGAGGAAAGTGTTAAGAATCGCCAATGAACTTTGCCATCAATCGATGGACTTTGCCCCGGCTAAGCGAGAACAACAAACAAGTCCGCTTGGTCATGCCCATAAAAGAGCACTCCTAAGAGAAAGACCCCAAAGAGAGTGTTAGAGAGAGAGAGAGAGAGAGAGAGAGAGGGAGAGAAGAGAGACACACACAGAGAAGACCAGAGAAAATGCAGTTGAAGAGTGCAAGTGCAAGTGCAAGTTGCACGTGCTGCCAAGTAAAATCAAAGAAAAAAGATACAAAGCCGGCAAAGATCGTCTTAAAAAACCAGTAAAAACTGGCTGTTAGGTGTGAACAAAAATTACAAATAAAATTTTAGGTAACGCTCCGATGGACTGCCAAAAAGTTGCTTCTAAATTTAGAAGCCAACCCTAGCTTCCTCCATTATATTCGAGTGTCATTCGAGTGTCAGAGACCCCATATGTCCGATAACGTTTTATCAAACAATTGTCGTCGTCGTCGTTGTCGTCGTCTTCGGCCTGTTTGCGAATCAAATTTGAACTGGATATAAGTTTAGCCCACACAGAAAATGGATCTGCGTCGTAAAAAAAATCGCTGAGACCTTGTTTAATACATAGATCTATTTAGTTTTCATAACCAAAAACTATTTCCCTCTAAACTCTTTTTATTTTGGCTTTAAAATAAATCATTAATCATTTATCACCGCCATAAAGTAAGGCTATAAATTTGTTTAATTTTATATAGGCTTTCATCAACATTAATTATCCCTAAAGGTGTCAATAAATATTAATTAATTCATTGAATGAGCCATTAAAATGCAATAAATTAATTTGTATATATTGGAATGATATTTGTATTTTAATTTAAACCTAAACTTAAAGGCATTCCTGTAAGAGCTGATGGATCGTTTCTTTGATGAAAGGTGAAGAAGTGATATATAAATAATAATAAATAATAAACATATCCAAAAACTGACCAAAATGAAGGTGTAAATATTTGCCGAATGTCACGAATTGTTGAAGAGATAGAGATACAGATACAGATGAATGATGATGATGATGATGATGGGCTTGTTTGTTGTTCTTTCCAATGTTTACCCCTTTCCGTCTTCAAAGCCACCGACTCATGGGGAGACTCTTCTAGCCTCACGAATTATATGCGAGTGCAGGCTAAAGATATAGAACTAGATACGGATACCAGATACTATTTAGATACCAGATACGGATACCAGATACCAGGTTAATGTGGGAGGTGGCAACAGGTAACAGGTGATCTCTCGCTCCATCTCTCTCTCTCTCTCACTCGAGCTGGCATTCTTGGGCAATGTTGTTGGCGCTATTTGCTTGATGGCAACAAGTTGTCAACAGCTTTTGAATAACAGGTTCTATGTCGGTTCTGTTTGAACAGAACTTAATTTGGGCCAAATGCCATGCCGTGGATCTTATACTTCTTTATTTCTTTTTATTTCGCGCATTGTTTGTGCCACACAAACAGCCCGCAAAGAAAAAGATACAAAAAATATAAAACAAAACAAACAGATAATGGTTTCGGCTGAAAGAGATCCGTGCCCCGATCGGTATTACTCAATATATTGACGTCTCTTTAACCAACCAATTAGCACTTGGCCAAAACGATTTTGTCGCCAACAAAATACAATTATTATCAAATATTTACACTGAGAATATTAAAGGGGAATGAAATTGAAATTGGTTGCGAAGGTTTATCACAGTTTCTGGCTATTAAGGAATATCCTCTGAATGTTGCTTCTTTTTAAAGTGGTTTTGTTTATTTTATAAATTTGTAATTAAATAATTTAAAAATAATAATTACAATATATTAGAGTAAAAGCACAGAAGGGAAGAGGAAAACACAAGTAAATTCCACTCTGTTGCTATCCAACATTAGCACAGCCGAGAAATTGATATGAAGAGGGCTCTAGAAATTCTCAAGTCTGAATTCTGGGACATGCTCCTTTACTGTTGTTTACTGTTTACTGTTCTTGCCGAAAAAAATTGTTAAATTCAACTAAAAATATTTATAAATATATTTCTTATAGCAAAAATTAATATATATTTTATAATAAAACCTTAAAACTTTCAAATTGTACTTACTCTTATTAAATTTATTACAATAGTGTTACATTTATTTATTTTATGATGTTTCAATGACGAACAAATATTTTTTTTAACTTTAAAAATATTTCTAAAATTAATTCTGTACATGGGGCTATGCATTTCTCCCTGTGTAGAACCCAGAAGTCGTCTGGCACATATGTGAGATGGATCACACACATGCGGACGTTGAATTTATTGTGATCATTAAGAATAATAAAAAAACACACGGGAATTCGGCTGAGAAGCAAAATAAAGAAGCTAACACCTCAACGCTTGCTTTATCATTTCGGCTCAATTTGTCAACGGCTGAAAAAAAATTAAAATAATTTCGGCACAAATAAAATAAATAAATCCACACACACACAAAGTCCAGTTGACGTCGCTACATGACTGGCATTTTGCAGTGAAATAACTCGCTCGATTTTAATGTGTTTTTTTTTTTTTTAATTTTTGTACCTTTGCGCAGGCGCAAAGTCGCGTGCCGCTCTCGGATCGGAGTTGTATAATACCTATTCCGAACACAATTCCGAATCTCCAGAGCTTTAAAATGCACAACATGGGCCCGCAACTCGCACACACACACATGTGTAAGTGCCTTGGCACGAAAATCGCCAAATGACATCGAAACGCCGCAAATTGTCATTGCCAAACAAAATGCTAAAATCAAATGAGAAATAAATAAAATCATATAGGGGGAGGTTCTGGTTTAGTTTTTGTTATAATTTCAGCCACTTATAGGTTACTTTTAAAGCAAATCCAGCTTAAATTTAAATTATAGTAATATATTTAATATATAGAAATCATGTTTGATGAATTTACATCTTGTTTCTGCTATTTTTATGCTTCATTTAGCACTTTTCATATATATATCCCTGTCTGGCATAATTAACACCATGTAAATATATGTTTTGTATTTGAACACGACTTGTGGGCATGCCAAAAGCATATAATTACATCTCCAAAATTATTTATAAACTATTCAACTTGATATCCAAACACGCTTGGTCGTAAATTGCAATTTCTGTTTGATAAACGAAATCCTTTTGCTTGGCTACGCCTACGGATTAATCTAATATCCCCACAATTTCCTATATACATATGTATATAATATATATACTTACATACCTATATATATGCGATAAGCAACAACAACAACCAGAAAGAGACAATGATAGTAATTATGGAAAACGAAAACGAGTTCACATGCCATTCGCCTCAACTTGACTGGATTGCGGAGCCTCTCCTTTGGCCACAACAGGATATCTCCCTACAATGGCATGTCCTTCCTTCCGAAAAGTTTATTTTTCCCTCTGCCTCTCTGTGTGTGTGTGTGTGCCAGTGTGTACGTGTATTGCGGTTTGTTGTTGCAGTCCGGAAATGGCAAGTGAAAACATCCAGCTCAATTTGCTAGCCTCGGGGATGCGATTGAGGTCTGGGTGCGGGTACCAAAGACAAGGATTCTAATATACCTCAAAATGTTGTGCACTGGCAGAAAAAAAGGGTTTTTTTCTTACATGAAAAAGCTTCTAGAAGACAGGAAACATAGACATAGCCCATAAATGCAGATAGAGAGGCAAAGTCTGATTGCATATCTAGACAGAAATATCTAGCTCAATATCATATTGAAAATATCGTAAAGTTTAATATATTGCAATATTAATTAATGGAAAAATATCTATCAAATATTATTTCAAATCAAATGTATTTAGAAAAATGTTTAAACTAAATTGTTTATTACTTTTTTATATTTATTTCCAATAATGATAGTTTAAATTAAATTCAGGCTCTTGGGCACAATGCGATATATAATATCGATTATTGCGCTTATAACGCAGCTTATTAATATCGATTTATTTATCAGCTCTAGCCACAAATTTCGATAAAGTATCGATACATTCTGTCATCCCTAAGTTAACCCATCTTCTTTATATTATCATCTACTGATAATTACAAAATATTCCCAATATATTTATTTTCTATTTATTTTAAAAGAGGTTTTTAAAGGATTTTGCTGGAAGACACTGCCTATTTTTTTTTCTGAGTGCCTTATACAACTACCAACTCGACGACTGCTTTGCTATTTACCTTTGGTTTGCTGGAAGTGAGACAAACATTATGATCTGGTCTGGCATTTTGGGTGTTGTAATTCCGCAACTCTGCAACTCCTTCGAAAGTGCCACGCACAAAAGCAACAATTTATCCTTTACAATAATATCCTTTGTGCACTAAATGCCCAAGTTAGCTTAGTTATTTCCAATGCAATTAGCATTGAAATTGTTGAATTACAAATTTAGGAACTGTATCACACAATTTCTTGCCCTAGGGCTTACTGTATTGTACTGCGGGGGGATTTCTTTTTCGGCTTTTATCGATCCTGGCGTCCCTCATAGTGCCCATATATGTACATATGTATGTACATATAAAACCCAGTATCTGTATGGGGTGCGCCCATATAAATTTATGTACAATAGATATAGATACCCGAACACGGTGCTTACTGTGTGTGTGGCGTTTGGAGTGAGGCCACAACAATTAACAATTGAAATTGAAATTGATAAGAAATTTTTTAATTACGCCGGCGAGTGCCACGATATACCTGCCTCTGCTCTACTCAACTTCCCTCTCTTTTTTCTCTCTATTCTTGCTGTCTCTCTCTCTTTTTTTGTTTGTTTTTGTTTTTTTTTTAAATGTTATTTTGGCTATTTATTTGTGCTGTCTACCGCCTGTTTTTCTTTTTCTTTTTTTTATTATTTTGCATTATCTTCACAACCATAATAGGGGCCGCACTTTGTGTTACCATTTCCCATTTTCCCATTTTCCCCGATCACCTGCATTACTCTGTGCTCCGTGAGGCACCCCCCTATATATGTAGTACATGTACATAGATATATATTTGTACCCATATCGGGGTGCCGATAATCAAGCTGTTAACATATTGTTTACATTTTCGATTGGCTGTAACAATTAATCAAACAGAATCGATACCAATTTGCACACACTTGTTGCCGCCTGTTGTAATCACACACCGTTTTCGTTCCTCTGTTGTTGTTGTTTTTTTTTTTTGTTTTTCGTCGTGTATTTTTTTTCCAGCTATCACCTTGAGGGGGGCGCTTATCAATTATTTTTTTGCCAGCACATAGAAAAAGATGGTATCTTGGCCAACAACTTAGAGGGTGAGTCAGTTAACTATTTGTTTACAGTTTACATGAGCCAATGAAGGGGTTGAGTTTGAGATAGGTTGTTAGTAAATAAAATATATTATATAGTAAAAAAAATAATATAATATGTCACCTATCTCCTTAAGTATTCTATTAGGCTTGCAAACCCTATAACATTTGCTTAGTTTAATTGTTTTATAATTTAATAATTATTTCTCTTAGTTTCTAACTTAATTACCTAATACCTAATGCCTGTTGGCTCGCATCTAATACTAAGTATTTAATAACTTAATTCCCAATCGAACCTAAGTCGTGCTTAAAGCCAAGTTTGTGGCGCCAAAGTTGCCTTTGGTTTTTTGGTTTACCGCCAGCATTTCGACCAGCATTTAAATTGAGTTTTGCGGTTAAACACCTCTCGCCATCTCCCTCTTCCTCTCTCTCTGTCTCTGTCTCTTTCTGAACTGATTCTGTGTAATTGCTCGCCGACAGAGTCGGTAAGTAATTAATTAAGTTCATGCATGCGTTAAGTAAGTAAAACCAGCGTTTGACATATCTGTAGCGACAATAACAAGGGGGTGTTAATGCACCTTAATATCACCCATTTATCAAGGGCATTTTAGGATACATAGATACATGTCTGATTAAGTCCCCCGGGTTTTTGGACAATGAGAGATGACAATCTTGAATTAGATAATGCGGGAATGTTTAAGTATTTAATTTAATTAATTAAAATAATGTAAGGCAAAAGATACAAATTGAATAAAACAAGAGAAATTAAGGCAGTAAAAAATAGTTGACATAAGATGCTTAAGAAATATGTTTAAAATACATTTATTTTTTTAAATATTTTAATTGCTAAAAAATTGTTAAGCCTTCTAGCCAAGTATTTCAATCTGCTTCTTAGCTAAATGTATACTTTCAAGCTTGATAAGTTTATAATATGTTTTAATATTAACAGTTTTTCGCTGAAAAAAGGTTGTATATATTTTAAAATACATTTACTATAAAGAATTTATAGCTTTTTTTTTGTGTAATTTCCTTTAAAAAACCCCCGAGAATTGTTTCATTTGTTCTAATGTTTTTGTTTTTTTTTTTATTTCAAAGCGTGCTTCACGCAGTTGAACTTTTCGTCAAGTTTTGCCAAAGGTAAAAGAGGAAAAACTTTAAACGAAACTGGCATTGTTTTGTTGTTGTTTTTTTGTCTCCCTTTATTTGTATTTTTTTTTGTTTTTTTTTTTCACCCTGGTATTTAATCATTTGTCATAGCATTGCAGCGAAGTTCTTGCCCCATTGTGTTGTCGTTGTCTTTTGTACAATGTTGCTGTTCGGTCCCTGTTCCCTGTGTGTCTGCTGCATTGTTGTGCGAGGTTTGCGTGTTCATTGACGTCACAGCCAACTGTTGTTGGCCCCCAGAGGGGGGCGGGGGGGCGGCACTGGTGCAGCATGGGGTGTTGCATGTTGCACGCACACAAACAAGCGCACAAACAGTGGCCCCCACTTTGTGTCCAAGCACTCAAGTAAGCAGGTCAGCGGTTCCTGCGGTTTAACTCACTTCGAATGCACCACCAAACAGCCAGCCCCAACACCCAGTCAGCCGGCAAGCGTCGCCCACCTGAAAGGCACCAAAACCACCCACCCACCTACCTGGGCACCGCCTTCCAGCTGAGGACCACCCGCACTCCAACTCGGTCAGCCTGCGGTTTTACTTCAAGTTTTCCCAGACCCCCATCGAATGCCATCCAAAAACTACAGACTCATTCCAAGTCGCAGTCAGCTTTGGCTTTAGAATATTTCAATTAGAGATGGGACAAGATATCGATATCGGAAAAAAATTCTATAGGACATATGTATGTATCTTCGCCTTAGATATGTTAGAAATATATCTAACAGTATTTCTGGTGGAAAAATGTTAATTCGAGATGATACAAGATATCGATTACTATCTTATCGATTTCGTATTGATATAATAGTTTTTATATAAGTAACAATTCGATAAGACTCTGCTTTAGAGATGCCAAAATGTATCTAACAATATCTTATCTGCATTCTTATGTATATTGAGTGGAAAAATCGATAGGATATCTATCGAAAAAGTAGCTAATATTTGTAATTAGAGATGGCAAATCCGATATTGATATCGAAAACGGGGTCTTATCGAAAAAGTAGCTAATATTTGTAATTAGAGATGGCAGATCCGATATTGATATTGAAAATGAGGCCTTATCGATAAACAAATACTTAAGATATCGATGTATTTGTATATCGATAAGTTTAGATGTCTGTAGACATATGTTAAATTGTTCATATATTTAAAAACTAAAAAATAGCTTTATCATTGGCTTAGCCATTAGTTTAATAATAATAATAATAAGCAGATAACTATCAATATCTCACAATTAATGATCGATTTAATAATCGATTAAATTTCGATATAACTTATTACTTGTATAGATATGTAAGATATATTTACGACATTTTTTATATTATAATAAATGTTTTTTTGTTGCTAAAACCCGATATAGGAAGGACCTTCCTTCTCATAAGAAATATAAAATGCACTTCAGCTTTTCAGTTAGCTGAAAATTGAAATTGATTTTTATGGGAGTCTCAGTCGCCTGTCCAGGTGTTGCTCGCCCACACATACATACATACATACATACACTCTGACACTCCGCCCCCGGGAAAGGCGAGAAATCAATTTCAATTAACCAAATACATATGCCAGGCGCGAGCGAGAAAGCGAAATAAATAAACAAATAAATAAAGAAATAAATATGCATGAAACAGAAGCTGCAGATGAAGCCGGAGAGCTTGGGCTGAATGCGAATCCGAATTCGAAGCTGAATCTGAATCTGAATCACAGCCAGCATCAGGATCCTGTTCATAAATTATCCAGCAATCGGGGAATGTTCCAATGCCAATTAAAAATGAAATATTTGCACAAATCATGGATTTATTAGTTTATTTAATCAAATGTTTAAGCCACAAATAAAAGCTTATTCTAATATATGTATATTTCCTAACATATTTACTCTTATATTGTTTATCCTATATATATATATTTTAAGAATACTGAATACTTTTAATTTGAAAACTGGACAGCATTCTGTGTGTGAAATGAAAACCCGAAACAGTGGCGCATTAATTTGTTTTTCCTGTTTTTCATCCGTCAAAGTCAGACAGCGAGCGAGTAGAGTCTCCGGGCAATTGGGGATTTCCTTTATTCTTTCGCTTATTGATATTAAAGGGCTGCGGATAGGGGGTATGTGCTTTAGGGGGCACAGCACACCCAACTCCCTCCCGTTTCTCGCGGTGTCTCTCTGTGTGTGGCTTGTTGACTTGCCCCGCTAATAATTGCCAAGACCGCGCGCGAGGAAATGCAAACAAATTTATAAAACTGGCAGCCCCGCCGCCGAGTCACGCTGTCCGTCTGTCTAACTGTCCGCCGTAGTCAGCAAGTCTGGCAGTTAGCGCCTCAGTCGACGGCTCTGGGAAAAGTCACGTTTTGCATTTTGGTTTTGCGACGCGGACGCCTCCTTTCCTCCACCCCCCCCTTCCTCCTACGATTTTCCGATTTTCCGCCGTTTTTTTTTTGCTTGTGCTGAAAGCGCCGCAAAATGACAGATGATTTTAAGCCAGAGGAGAATGTCTTATGTTTTTAGGGGAATAAAATGTATATTTTATAGAAATTATTTATTTAATTTTAGAAGTTGGTGCATTTTGTATGCCCTTTAAAATAAAACAAAGCAAAAAACCAAAGAAGTATTTATGCTTTTACTCATTAAGACTATTATTTATTTAATAATAAGTGCAAATTGCATGGTAATTAATACTACTTTTTTTATTTAATACAAAATGCATAGCTAACCGGGTATCTCACAGTCGAGTTTGCCTTTTTTTTTTCAAGTTGTTTACCTTTTTGAGATGTGTGCAGTTTTTGTTTTGTTTTCTTTTCTAAAAAATATTTTATTGCACAATGTAAATGTGCCTTGTGTGTGTGTGTGTGTGTGTGTGTGTGTGTTGTGCTTGCTCATCATGAACAATTGAAATGCATAAATGTATACTACGGTTTGTGCGCTGCTGATAGCTATCTGTTGCGGACGAAAATACCAGTGACACAACATTGCGTATGCGCAATTTTTGTGCCACATAGAGAGATATGCCATCTCTCTGTCATCATCCGACCATTTGATTGTGAATAATGTTTGCTGCTACTGCTGCTGATGCTTGAAAAAGGAGCAGAAGAGGAGCCGAGTGAAAGTGAAAGTGCAGGGGAGAATTTGCCCAGGAGAAAATGCAGAATGTGTGTGTGTTTTTGACTTTTGCTTACTCAAGCGCTTGTAACCAACGGTGACTATGTGTGTGTGTGTTTTGCACTGTGAATATTCCTGGCTAAGTTTTTTGGGGCCTATAGTAGAGCTGTCAAAATAAAGATATTTGCCATATTCGATATTTTCGATATTTCTAAGCGAAATATTTGTTATTATATCAAAAATATTATGAGCATTTTTCGAAGGTTATATTTTTCGGTCATATACTGAAATTTAAAAAAAATAAATCGTATCAAAAGACTGATATCCGCTAAAAGTATATGGGGATCTTCATAAATATACAAATTTTAGATCAGTTTCTTAGACATTCATATAACGAAATAAAAATATACAAAATTTTTACAAATATATTTTGATATTTCCCAATTTCTTAAAATGTTCTCTTAAAACTTTAGCTTAGCGGATAAGTGGCAATATTGCTCAGGATATCGAAATTGAGGAAACAAATCCTAAATTCGATAAATATATATTAAAACGATATTTTAAAATCAATAGATGGAATAGGTCTAATCAAAAAACTTCTATATATTAATTCCTGGCAAAAGCTTCATAAAGATGCAGCAAGACTTTTAGTTCCTCTTCATTTTACATTTATAAAACTCGATAAATCTGTATTTGTATCGATATTTTTATAGGTCTAGCCTATAAGGAACACGAAATGATAGGTTTTTATTGAAATTCCTGGGAAGAACTTTCTTAAGGTGCAGCAAGACTTTATTTCCACTTCATTTTACACTTCTGCTAACACATTTGGTTTTTATATTTTATATATAAATACATATATTTAATTATAAATCTTCACATTTCACGCAATAACACTGCGTATACGTGATTTTTGTTGCCAAATGAGTGTAACAATGAAGATCTTCTTTTCAGTAATAAAATTATTATAAATTCGCAGTGTGACCAGCATTCAACTATGTATTCATTTTAATTAAATACTTTGTTTCTTCTGTTAATTCAACACACTTAATTGGCTCTATTGTTTTGTAACTATTACTATAATCTATGGTAAGGCTTCTTTGTGGCTAGAATGGCCAGTTGTTGTGTCCTGCACGCAAGGCAGGTGAAATATTATGCTTGGGCAACAGTGACAGCATTAATTGCGGACATAGTTTGAGTCGCACCGCACTCAGGACAACGTCAACTAATTCCAGCACATTCAAGGATCCCCGACTCCCCCATTCGGTTAATTTTTGCCTGTCTGTGTGTGTGTGCAAAAAAGGATTTTAATATATGTCAATGTGTGGTGGTGGTGGTGCTGCTGCTGCTGCTGCTTCTATTGCTGCGGCAGCTGGCTGTGTCCTGCCGCAGCAGCTCCTGGCCGTGTTTGTTTGTTAATTGAGTTTATGCTATCAAAGATTTTCAGCTTTGTTGTGGTTTTGACAGCGAGCATACGCTGTTTCTATGATGCAAGCAGGGTATATGTTATATATAAAATAACAAAACAAAAACATAAGCATATAATTGTTTCGCTGGTGGCTTTGAGCCTTGAAATCTGTTTGCAGATTTAGCCTTGAGGGTGAATGCAGCCACTTTTAGTTTATTTTATTTTCACATTTATTTACGCTGCGTATACGTTATTTTTCGATTGAGTTTGGCTTTTTTATATAGTTTTTAACTTAATTCTTTTTTTAATAAACATTTTTTTATACGTTTTTTCCCCCCTCTCTCTCTCTCTCTCTCTCTCTCTCTCTTTCTTTGGCCCCTTTAACATTTTAATTTTCGGACATGGACATTTTCATAATGAATAATATTTTGTTTGGCTTTTGTTTTTCGGTTTCGTTTTTGGCGCTTGACATGGGTAAACATTTGGCCAAGTCAAACATTTGAGTGTGCTTGTGTGTTTGTGTGGGGTTTAAAGTTCATTGCATTGTGTCAGGGTTGCCTTAGGAGCGCTTACCCCGGTTTCTTCGTTAGTTTTCCGGGCACCCCTCTGCCCCTTCCACACAGAAAGTGGCCTTGTTTCTTCCTCATTTTTTTTATTTTCTTTTTTTTTTGTTTTTTTTTTGGCTCTTGCCTTACCTTACCTTAGCCTCTCTGTTATGCATGTATCTGACCCACTCGACGGCGGTGGAAACACTCACATGTAATGCATTTTTAAATTTGCATATGCTTCACCAGGCCCAGGCAACTGTTAGTCATAGTGTCTAACTAGTTAGTTAGTGCCACATTGAAGATACTGGCCAGGCAAGGCCTGCAAAAAAAAAAAAACAAACAGTGGAAGCCTTCTGGAACCTGCTTTTATTATTAGAAAATAATGCTTTAATATAAAATGTTGTAAGTTATATTTTATTAAAGGAAACTCTGGCCCAAATATATATTTTAAATGTATTTATTCATGTTTTGGACATCTTGTGAGGGTTTTCTTTTTCTCTGTGATAATTCCATAAATCTGTAAGTTTTCTCCCAATCTTTAACTTGAAGTTTTCCCCCCTTTATTTTCCTGCCAAAGGTCCGCGCCGGTGACATTATGCATATCAAAAAGCTAAGGGGTAGAAAGCGTTTAGGATGGCAAAAAGAAGAGACTTACTTTCCTTTGTCTGTCTTATGCATTTGCTGTCATTTGCAACCACTGTAAGGGTGTGTGTGTGGAGGATGTGTGTGTGTGTGTGTGTTGTGTGTAAGGAGCTGGCTTTGTGGGGAGGTTGCATTTGTTACAGGCAGGCAGAGGCAGTGGCAGAGCCACCAACAGCATTGCACTTTGACTTTAACGCTGTTGCATTTTACTAGGTCAAAAGCAACGTCACCGCGTGCAAAGGTTGCCGTTGCTCCTCTCCCTCAAGCCCCTCCCAGTGTGTGTGTGTGTGTGTGTGTGTGTGTTGTGCCAAACATAAATATGGAGCAAAGGTGAAACTGTTGCACCTTTTTCTCGCTCCTTTTCACTCCTTTTAGCTCCTTTTTGGTCCTCTGGGTCCTTGTCGGTGGCATAAATCGGTATCTCTGTGCATGTGGCGTGCTAAATTTCACACAATCCCTCTCAAACACACACACACACACTGAGACACACTGAGCCACACTCACCACACACACCCACACCCTCAGCCACACCCACAGCCACACAAGTGCAACGAAATAGCTAACTATTTCAAATTGAAGGTCGTTGCGGTCCTTGTCTTCGCCAACTTGACTTGTTGACTCCAATTGGCATCGCATTGCCTTTAGTCCTTTGCCATCGTGTCCTTATTAAGTGTGCGGCTCCATTTCACGTCCATATGTAATTAAATTGTACATTTTCCCTCCCAGTTTGCAGGCGTTTATTGTGTGTGCCTTTTTTTGTGAAGAATACCAGGTCTTTGGTTGGTCCATAGCGTTGCCTACTTATATGCGTTTCTTGTTAAATATATTTTATTGTTAATTTTTAAATTATTTGGTAATTAATTGTAACTTGTGTGCACGTTTATTACCTAGAGTTAAGGAATTTAAAAACAATTCTACATGAAAATACAGGTTTTTGGTTGGTTAAAAATCCTAAAAAAAAGAGTGACGTAAGCCAAGCTTTACATAATGAATTAATAATAATAATAATAATTTTTGTTGTTAACGAAGAAGTTAAATAAGAAAATCGGCTTATCCTTACATTTTTTATCCTGTTATGAATTATACAAAAGTATTAGTACATATATGTAAATAACATTTCATCATCAAATCATATTTAATGTTGTTTCTTTTTATTATAAGTCAAGAGTAACTTTGTGCATTTTAAGCAAATAAAGTTTTTTTTTCTTCCTGAAACCTCTAGTTAAATTAGTAAATATTACCGAGTATATAGTAATAAAAAATTCAGATATTTACGCTATAACTAGTCATATTTTGAGAACAAAAATCGAAGCACACTTTATGCAGCCTGCGGTGCATGCGAGATTCCTCTTGCCTTTGATTTTTGGCGACTTTCCCATTACAGATTCCAGGCCGGACAGTGGCTACCAGTTGCATACACTCAGCGGATTAGCATGCAGAGCCTGTACCCGGTGACCAATGTCCGGAATTTGGGATGATTGCGAAATTGCGAATGAGAAATGTGGGAGAATGCAGGCTCGTCATGGATGGGGAAGATACGCATACATATGTGCCATGTGTTGTGCCGATGGGCCTGCTCTTGGATTCATTTTGTGGCCGGGAATTAATTCCCGACTGTTTTCCCACCCAGCAAGGTCATTTCCATTACCACTCTTGCACTTTGGCTTAATTCATGGCCAGCTCTCTCCCTCTTTCTCTCTCTCTCTCTCTCTCTATAGTTGTCTCTGTATGTTGGCTGCTCTTGCTCTTGACCAAGGCTTACCTTGAAATTCTGGAGCTGTACCTGGCTAGTTTAAGCATCAAATATACCCATGTTTAGTATTAAAATATACACAAATATGGTTAATATAATTATGAATTAATGATTATAAATTACAGTAATTAATTGAATAAAAAACTGCCTGAAACTCATAGATTTTAAGTTTAGCGACTCCTCCAAATGTTTTCTTTTTATATTTATAGAGTTATATCTAAATAAAATGTTAAATAAAGTTATTAGGTGCGGCAGAAAATATCATTATAAATATATTGCATGTATATTTGTCGCAAAGTCCGATGTATAAATGATATTTGAACATGGCGATATATGTATGTGCGTTAAATCGATATTTTTTTCGATATATCGAATTGCGCCAAAGAAGAGCCTAGACTTAGTTTAAACTATTATTCTTGGATAACCACATTAGGAATTAATAACACAAAAATTGTAGTTCTAAAGATGTTTTAAGTATGGTCGAAAATAGAGTAGAAGCACAAATAAATGAATTTTTCTGTATCTGATTGATATTATCGAAGATATCGATATTTTAACAATCGATACAATATTTTTGGTTATTTTAAATCATATTTGAACAATCGATATCATCGGTATATGAAACTTTAAGATATTTTCTACCCAATATTAACCGCAATATTATTGTCGATATATAATATCGGATTGTGACCCCTCCATGCACACATCTCTAACCAGAGTGCTGATCGCAAATTCATTCACCGTTCAATTACTGCACTTTGTGTACCGCTGCTCGATGCTCGCGCCTCTCCTCCCCCCTCTCTCCATTTAATTAAATCGAAAATGCACTCATGAAAAATTCAATAATTTCCGCCGACTAACTTAATTAAGCCGCCATTAAAGTTGCAAGAGCAGCGAGCAGCGGTATCTGACCATCATCAGTATCACAACCAGGGAAAGGATTACTATCTCTCTCTCTCTCTCTCTCTCTCTCTCTCGCTCTATCTTTCTCGCTGACCATCGATAGCGAAAAAAAAAAGTGAGTTAAAGGTGGCAACCATATAGGTGATGTATTCTGCATCCCCATTTGGTCCTGGCATGTGACAAGGAATATAAACGCAAAAGGTCAAAGGCGATATGTCACACACGGATATGAGAGCATAAAAGCTTCCGTTTTGCGTTCACAGTTTTTCCCCCCCCTCCCGAGTTTCCCCAGTTTTCCGCATATTGTTGTCATGCTGCAAATGAAGTAAGAAACAATTTCACGGCATTGCTAGTTGTGTTTGCAATAAATTTCCTTCTCTTTGAGCTGCGATTCTTTCGAAATGACCACGACAGATGCCAGGCAGCAGGAGAACTTCCTGGTGACTTCTTTCCTTTGATATATCAAAAACAAGCCAATAGCAAAAACAAGTTTGTTAATGATATATATACTAAATATTTATTGGCTAGAGGAAAAACGATACAGAGAGAGAGAGGTAGAGACGGACAGTGGCTTTTCTAACCAAAGTTAAGTGATTAATTTTTGGAATTTTTTTATCCTTTGAGACATATTTGTGTTTTACTAAAGCTGGTTAATAAAATAAGAAAATGTTCGTAACAAATGGAATTTGTATATGTTTAGCATAGTTTTTGGTTAATATTTGTATGCTAGCTTCTCTCTGTATTTTATATATACTAAATATTAATTTGTCTAGGATGTGACAAAACGTTTTTCTTATTTTTTCATTTTTGTGGTAACCCATTTCAACTTTCCATCTCCCACTAATCGGATTTCCGTTGAAATCTCCAAACTTGGCGCCGTTTTTTGGTATTTGTTTAGGCCAGTGAGAATCGCCCGGAGAATCACCGCATAGGAAGAACGCGGGGGAAGCGATGAGGATACCAAAATAGAAGCTGTTAAGGCTTTTGGGTATTCGACGACTGTATACCCTAGATGTTGAGTAATAAAACAGATAGATAGGGAGTCTAAAATAATAAGTTTTTAACCAAAAACATTGAAAACAAGTAAGAAAAGCTAACTTCGGGCGGAGCCAAAGTTTATATACCCTTGCAGATAATTTGTTACTTATTACAACAGATTTTGATAAAATATAACATATATAATGTAAAATGTATGCAACATGTTAAATTCATATGTAAAATATGAAGTTAGACCGATCTTTCCTATGGCAGCTATGTGAAATATTGGTCCGATTTTAATAAAATTTCTAGGGTGTAG